>JANIJF010000211.1:59585905-59597445 GCA_024520955.1 Erythroxylum bequaertii | reverse complement strand
AGATTTTCTCACCGAGGTCTCCCTTACTTGAGGTCAGTTTTAGCGTCGGGGTGAGTCTTCTATGCTTGTGTGTGTCTAAATGTTGGGCCTCAGAGACGGGGTCCAACACTTGGGGGTGGACTTCTTTCAAGGAAAAGTACTGCTCAGCTTTGTAAGATAAACCCCGCGGAACGATGCCATCAAATTTGGGAAATTGAAGCTTCATATGCTGTCGATTGTTGTTGGTAGCCATAGTGAAATTTTGGTTGTTATGGGAATTAAGAATTTGGATTGGGTTATTGATATTTTGCAGTTTGGAATTTTGTGAGTTTTGAGGAATACTATTGTTGTTTCCATACGCGAAAGGATTTTCCTCAGTAGGTGCATTCATAGCGATCTCTAGTTTTTGTAATTTGGTTAAGATGACTTCAAGTGTGAAGTGAATTTGGTATATACTAGATTCAAGATAACTCAATATTTCTTGAGTCTCATTTCAAAACTTAACATTGGATTGGTTTTTGGTATTCGTTGCCACAACCTGGCTCTGATATCATTGATAAAGAGAATTTTTAGGAAAAGAAGGAAGAATATTAGACAAGGAAAGAACACAAATAATCCTCCCTTTATTCCATTAAGTTCATCTGATTTATAGGCAATAGAAATCAGAGAAGATTACAAGCCAATAAAATGTGAACTTACTCACATAATTGAAATTGAAATCACAAGAAAATAGGAGTGGGTTTTCCCACTTAACAACTGAAAAGAAATAATGTTCCTAAAAATAAGTAAAAGATCTTAGCATGCCCACGATGTCTACTGCAAGCACCTTATGCCATGAAGGAACTGGAAGTAATGTTTGAGTCACATGCTTAAATTTGGCTTCTATCAATAAAATCTGATATATATTTTAATATTTATTAAAATAAAAATACATTTTTTACCGAACAATTCGTATTGGAGACTTCCATTCTAATGAGCGTGACTTTAAAAGCCAAGTATTTATTTGATAACAAAATAAGTTCCATGAATAAACTCAGAAGTTAAAACCAGTCCCTAAAGCGAGAGCGAAGGGGCTGGAGAAGTACCCACAATGACCGGTCTTTACCATCTCCCAGGCCTTGTCTACCCTCCATCCCATCCCCTCGCTAGCAGCAACGCTTTTTTTCTTCCCAAACAGCCCCTGTCCATTTCCAGAATTCACTACCCAGCCCTCTTCTGCACATTACAGACTGACGAAATCCTCCGCCTCGTTACTGAACCCAACGACAATACACTCCCTTGTTTTAGAACCTTCGAGAACGACTCCTCTCGCCTCAGCTTATTCGGCTCCGTTTCCTACCACCAAGCCCTCACCGCCGCCGCAGCCGATGGAGGCCGCTCCGCTGATGACCACATTCGATCCGGCGCTCCCGTCATGGTCGTGGAGACTGTTTTCCCTGGCCCCAGCGATGACCACGCCACCGTCTCTACTCGATTGGTCCGTCTTCCTTTTCATAAATTAAGCAACTCGGCTTTTTTTTCTACCTGCTTTGAATCATCTAGAAGTTAATTCTCTTTCTTTCTTTTCATTTTCTGATTAAATTTACAGTTTTTGCCTGCAAAGAAAGTGAAAGAGAAAGCGAGAAAACTTACAAGTTCTCTGAAAGAAGATGTTCTTTCAGTGTCTACGCCGCAGAATATTCTAGCTATGACATTTAGGCAAGTGGTTTTGCAACAACTTTGGAACTTTGAACTTGTTGTGTTTAGTCCCGGTTCTATGAGGAACATGGAGGATCCTGAAAACCCCAGAGAGGTTGGAAAGCTGTTATTGGTGCTATTTTGTCGAATAAGTTAACTTTAGTCTGGTTCCTGTTGTGTGGTGTTGCCCACTTCATACTCATGCGTTCGGTTTTCCTTATGTATGCAATTGCGTATCAGCAGGTCTCCTTCCGTCTTAGTGCATCCGATGAAAAGGTTACATCTCTGCTTACGGAAGCTATTTGTGCTGCTGCTCTTCAAAACACGGAAAGTCATTTCCTTGGCGATCGGTTGGGGGACAATTCAAGTCATTATTACAAGTGGTTTCAAACGCCTAACAGGGTTGTGTCCGGCGACTCCTCAGTCACCATTTATAAATTGGCTGACGATGAGATAATTGAAAATGCCAAGAATTTGTTAGAGAGTTTTAATTTGGCAAAGAAGAGGTATAATGGATTGAAAATGAGGGATAAGTACACTTGGTGGGTGCCAGAAGCGCATTATAAGTTGGAAAATATTGGTGGTCCTGAATTCAGTTCTTGGGCAAGGGAATATGTTCCCGCTTACAGGATGCAAATTAATGCTGATAATTTCAAGCTTGTAAAATTTGAAGGCTGGAGAAAAGCTGCTGAGAATACTTGGGAAGTTCTTTTGACACACACCCAAATGGTAGTTTACCATTTTTCATCACTGGGCTATAGAATATGGCAGTGGTCTGGGCCTGATGCCTGTTGCTTTCCACTCGGGCTGGAGGGGATTGGGCTGGTCGGGCTTTTGAGCTGACCCAAAGTTCATCAACCCTGGTCTGGCCCGTTGACTTTGGGCCAGGCAGGGCTCCAGTTGTCATTCCTAGCTGTACTTGGATTTCGTGTTGCTCTGTTGTCTTCTTTGTTCTTACTAAGTTCTCTCGTTCTTGTAGGTTGGATTGGCTGAGATATTAGATATGTTTTATGAAGATACATACACATTGCCCCATAAAGATCTGTCTTGTGGTTTTGTGACAAAATTTGTTAGGTTGTCCAACAGAAAGGTATTCCAATGATACTTGTCTGCCTTTTCTATTCTGGATCATTAACATGTGAAAAACCAACGAGCCATCCTAAATACTATCTTCATGTCATTGCTAATGATATTTGATTCAACCAGGAACCGTTATTGAAGTTTTAAAGCATCCTATTCTTTGGTACCCTAATTAAGCTGGGATGCTAATAACATTTCAACGTGATCTATTGTCAATGTTTCCCGTTTCCTTAAACTCAAACTCCTTTCTTTTTCTTTTCCTATTTATGACTCTTGGAACTTTAACTCGTATGATTTCCTTTCCATGCCCATATACCTTAATTCTGTTTAGGGTAGCAGGGTATAATCTTGTTTCCAAATGCATCCTCAGAAATGCTTGTGATTTACATGTGATGATTATAGCTAAACTACAATTGTGTTGTTTTAACTTTGTTTTTAGCCTATAATAACTGATGCTATTGATCCCTCTTTTTCTTTACAGAGTAACAGTTCTTTACTGAGTACCTTGTCTCTTGGTCTTGCAAGTGGAGTTTTTCTCATTATTGTGAGGGTACTTAGTCAGTTTTGTTTTCCTCATTTACGTAATGGGTTTAAGTACCCACTAGAGACAAGACCCGTGACCTCAGACAAAGTTAGGTATCCTGTAAATGAAGCACTCAATGATGCAAAGGTGGGTAATATATAATCTTGCCAACTACATATACGTGTTTGTTCCATTGCAACAAGCAGTTTACATCTATGTACTGCAGAGGAGTGTGTTTTAAAGTATTACACGTTGGTATAAAATCATAGTTTCATTCTTCCCTGTAAAAACATGTTTGGCAATGGATTGTTCCATTAGGTTTGTGAGAAGGTGCTTATGGTAAAATTTAATATGATTTCTTGATTTCTTTTTTTTTTTGGTTCTTTTTAAAATTTCCCACATATATAATTAGATCTTGTTTTACAGTTGCAAGAACTTTGTGTCCTGGTTATCAAAAAGATAAAGGATGCTTTTGGTTGGCCCTGTGAAATCATAACAGAAAGTAGTAATGGGGCTTGGATTGGTGAATTGCCACAGTACTTGAAAATTACCCATGAAGCTGATTCCAGTGGGGTGGAAGATTTGATAGATTGGGATTCTATACAGGAAATTGGCGAGGATATGAAATCATCTGCCCAGAGTATTGCTAGCTATCAAGTAATCCATTTTACTTTATTTACGTATGTCTTGCCTATGCTACAGGTCAACTTACAGGAAAAAGAGGATCTCTTTGCCTCTCACAGTCGCCATGTTAATTTGGAACCATGACTTACGTTTAGATAGTTATTTTTCAAACTTCGATGTTACTAAAACCACCTAACAATTGAGTTGTGCTTTGTGCTGTTATCTTCCTACTGCGGCATATTGGGAATGTTAATGTAATTCTTTCGTATCTTGCCTTAATTGTCACTCTTGAACTGCCACTTGATAGAACCATTTGTTGACCTTGTGTCTGAATACAGGTAGTTTTGTCAACTGAAGGAAAAATAGTTGGGTTCCAACCTACTAGCAGGCTAGGTGTGAATCACTGGTCGTCCAATCCTTTAACAAACGAGCTGTATGGCGGAAGAAAGTTAACTCCTGGTTAGAAGTAGTGTATTTTTCGATTACTTACTTTGTTGTAATCTCCTCCTTTAATGATTGTAAAGACATTGGCTTGCGCCAAGCAGGTTTTATCGAACGAGGGCTCGAGAGTCGCTTGCCAAATGAGGTGGTTGTAATAGAGCTATTGATGTCAATGAATTCAGATGCCTACTTTGCGTTGGCGATGCCACTTCGATAAGGTGACTTCCTTGTGAATGTATGCCATCGATTTTACTCGAGTCTGCTTCTGTAGCACCAAGAGATGCTGACAACCTGACTTTCTTAGTGGCGTTACCAAGTTTACGAACACTGCCCTTTGGATGTATTCAGATTTTGCTGATGCTGAAGGAATATACTTATCAACTAATTTTTGTTGATGGGATGATTTCTTTTCGTGAACTTGTCATGCCCAACCCTTACCTATATCCTGATGTTCAATTTGTAATACCTGGAACTATGTCGAGATGATTATCGAAATGTCAAATGATGGAGTACGTTTTCTGGATTGTTCGTAATCGTCAAATTGGAAATTAGTTTTACGCAAAATTCTTGAAATTTGTATCTCAACTTTAGTAGGAGAGCTTGTGATTTCTGTAAATATGTTTTGAACTTCAATTACAAAATAAAATATGAAATGATAAAAGATGCACGTTTTCTAAATAGTTGAAATTTATGATATTGTTATTATTAAAGTTGAAGAGTTCACTATAAATTATCAATTAGTCGAACGTTTTTTTTTTTTTTTTTTTTTTGTGTTTTATAAAAGAGAGGTTTGTAGTTATTTGATCAATTATGTTGAAACATGGTTGATATGTTGTCATAATTTAAATTGAATTACACGATCATATTCATGATTTGATAAAATTGTATAATAAAGTATTGATAATGACTATTTAACTAATTAAATATTTTAAATATCTTAAGTCCTTTTGTAAAAAAATACCTTTTAACTTTCTAATTATGACACTAAATAATATCAATTATAAGAATTTGTATGTATTTATCCCAATGTTAAGGGTGTCTTTAACATTTGTTAATTTTACTAACATGTCATCTTATTACAAAAGATTTAAATATCCCCTAATTAATTAAACTTTAAAATTTTTAATGAGTAAGAACAATCTTTTCAATCATTTTTTAAATTCTTCAATTTTATTTAATCTTTAACCTATTTTATAATAATCTAATATCGGTTGAATCTTTTAAACTTTAAACCTCTTTTTTTACCAGTTTAATTTTCAATTCAGTTTTGAAAACATTCGTAAATCCATAAATAACTAGAAACTAGTTTAGTAATTACTGTCATGATCAACCTCTTAATTTTCTTCGATGTTGGACTCATCAGAAGGTAACTCTTATCAGTCTCCTTATTTTTCATCTATCAAACTTGCCACCACGTTGCAACCACCTATTCTTAGACTCAATCGTTATTTGGGAAAGTTGCACAATGTTACGAGTTTGTAACGAAAAAGATAGTAGAAGGAATACGAAGGCCAATTAGCGAGTGTAATGATTAATTTAAAAGAATGTAAGTAAAATTATCACATTTTTCAATAATTAGCCTCAACGTTTGCAAGAATCATACATTGCATTTATTGTTTGCTTAAAATTTTCAATGAGTAACCTCTAATGCATTGTTTGTGGGAGTCCCAATAATTTTTAAACAATGAGTAATGCAAGATATGTGTATAAAGGCTTAAAGGGCAAATCTATATATTTTAAACAAAAATTAATATTTGATTATAAGCATGTCTTACATGACAAGACAATAAAGTTAACATTGTTACTATTTAGTGTTAAAAATCAAGATTGATATATATTTAACAAACTCATAAAATTTATAATATTTGAAATAATTTATCTTAAATATACATAATAGATTCTTTTACTACACAAAGGGATTGTGCAAGTGAATTAATTGCCTTACTAGACAATTGTGTTTTTCTTGTATAATCATTTTAAATTTGAATTTTGTGTATAATTTCTACCAAAACATATCAAAAAATATTGAATGTATCATGATTATAATGTCTTTCTGAGCTTTCTCTTTCTCCTTCTCCTTCTCCCAAACAACCAATTTCGCTCCCATTCTCTGATAGCCTTTTGATCCTTTCAATTTAACTTACAAACCACCTTACATGTTAACCACCTCACCTTCTTACCACCTTCCCAAAATGGAATAATAAAACAAAACACGATCTACCTCACTACCAACTCTTCAACATAAATTTCCCATCCCTAAAAGGAACCCTAAAAAAACATATTCCATAAGCGTAAAATGGGAACATGGAGAAAACTAAGTGGAGCTCCATTGTAGGAGATATAAAGAACATATGAAAACTTAAGTATGTGGAAGCAAAAACAGAAAAACCTATTTAGGCACCATTGGAGGTGCTACAATAAGTGCAAGAAAATGGAGCACTTCACTGATGGGATTTTTTTTTATAGAAAAGAGGCTGACCTAATTATTCAAAAATGGGCAAATGCAGGATGGAGGAACAAGGGGTTGGCGAACAATATGGTGAATAAAGACGAGCTTTGCATGTTTAAGTTCAATTTAAAAGATAATGCCTAAAAGGTGCTCGAAACAGGGCTATGGCACTTGATGGTTTATCCAATGGCATTTGAGGGTCACATTGGACATGAATAAAATGGAGACAGTACCATTATGGGTAAACATACACATGGTGCCATTGGAGTATTGGTCTAATGAAGGAATGGGCTTCATTGCTAGTAAAATAGGAAAACCATCAGGTTTAGATGAGAATATTACTTTAATGAAGAGGATAAGGCGTGCAAGGTTATGCATTGATGTAGATATATCAAAGAAACTCCTAGATAAGCTTAGAATTATGAAGTTGAATGAGAATGGAGAGTTGGAAGAAGACACCATAGGGATTACATATATGTGGAAACCTAAGACCAGAGAAGAAGAAAAAAGTATGGAGGAGGAAGGTTAACCAAGAGGGGAAGCAAGTACAGGAGCAAACTATAGTAGTAGTGGAGTACACTCAAGAGGGGAAGCAAGTCCTTGACGAAAATACAGAAGTAGAGATGGACAATTAGCCAGAAAAAGAGAAGTTTATTGCAGGACATTTGGAATGGGAATTGGAAAAGGAGGCTACTAATAGGATAAAAAAAAAAGGAAACAAGTCAATGAAGTGTTGGGAATGAAAATAGAAGAAGAAATGGTTGGTATACCAGTTATGGAAAGAGGAGAAGTTTTATGAACAAAACATGATATTGGATCAAATACAATTGGAATGAATAGAAAAACAAGAAGGAAAAGGTCAGGGAAAAAGGAAAAGTGATGAAGATGATTGCCCGGAAAATTATAGGGCTACACAATCTCAATAAATAACTTGTTGTCAAGGAGTTAATTAAGAGAAGCAGGTTAGATTTTGTTGGTTTGTTGGAGACCAAAATAAAGAGGGAAAAGCTAGAGAGCAATTTATGGTTCCTAGACAAGAGATGGGAGGTGATTATTAACCATGATTATCTTGTGAATGGTATAGTAGTTATTAGGTATAATCCTCAAAAGGTAGAAATGATGAATAGGTTCGAGAATGACCAATTAATTCACCGTGACATCCTGCTGAAAGAAACTGGCAAGGAGATGGTAGTAACAATGGTTTATGCAGCTAATCACAAATTTCTTAAACAAGGTGTATAGACTGAGTTAGAAAGGATAAGTAGTTTTATAAAGAAGCCATAGACAGTGATAGAAGACTTTAATTGCACTATTAAATTAATTGGAATAAGGGGAGGGAGAAACTGGAAACAATTAGAATGTAGAGAACTATAGGAGCTGGTGAAGAAATCAGGGTTATCTGACCTGAAGTGGTATGGAATTGAATTCAATTGGAATAATAAACAGTATAGAGAATGGTTCTTGATGAGAAAGCTCAATAGATGTATGGTGAATGGCGAGTGGTTGGAGTAGTTCCCCTAAGCAATGCTACATTTAAAGAACCTAACGTCTTAGATCACAGTCTAGTAGTTGTGGATTTGTCAAACAGTGATTGGAAAAGGAGTGCACCTTTAAGGATATTGAACCATCTAATGGATCACCTTAGTTTCAGGGACATAAGCAGACAAGGGATGGAGATTGACATTCTAGGCTATAAGATCTACAAGCTAAATGAGAAGCCGAAGGGCTTGAGAGATCAATTGAAAAAGCAGGGATACATAAAAGCTAGAGCATATTGAAATAAATAAGGCACTAAAGGACCTGAAAGCATGTCTAACCAAACCTGAGGAGATGCAGTTAAGGAGAAAGGATGCTAAATTGGTTTCTAGGTATAATCAAACCCTTGTAGACACCAACACAATGCTGAATCAAAAATCAAGAATGACATGGTTAAAGGAGGGTAAAAGATATACTAGATTCTTCATGGGCTTCATCTCAGCAAGAAGGAATAGGAATGCCATCAAGTTTTTGGAAGATGAAGCTAGGCTAAAAGTATGAAAACCAAGAGAGCATAAAAAGACTCATTTTTTAATACTTTTCTAAACAATATGGCACCAACACTAAATTCAAGGAGATCCAAGAGGAGGTGGTAGCTGGCTTTAAACAGGTGAGTAAACAAAATACGGCTGAATTAGTGAGGGAAGTAATAAGGGATGAGATTAAGAGGATATTTTCTCACTGAACCATGATAAAACTCCAGGAACAAATGGCTATAATGGTAGGTTTTTCTAGAAAAATTGGGATATATTGGGACATGAAGTGGTTGAAGTAGTGCAAAAGTTTTTTCAAAACATAACTCTACTAAAGGAATGGAACAAAACATTTGTGTGTCTTGTTCCTAAACAAAGCAACGATATAAGACTAGAGCACTTTAGGCTTATTGCCTATTACAACTTTCTTTCTAAAACAGTTACAAAGATTTTGGCAAATATGATAAAAAGGAGCTTAGGAGAGATCATTAGTCAGGAACAAAATGCTTTCTTGAGAGGGAGGTCAATTGTTACTAACATTTTACTTTGTCAATAACTACTAGAATGATATCATTCTTAGAGGAAAAGGAAGAATTATACAATAAATATGGACCTAGCTAAGGTTTATGATTCCATTAACTGGAGTTTTATCTTCAACATTATGAAAACAACAGGATACCCAACATTGTTCAAAGAGTGGATAGAGGAATGTGTAACAACTGTAACCTTAGGCATATTGGTTAATGGGGAACGTATAAGACTAATTAAAGTTATGAGGGGATTAAGGCAGGGGGATCTACTATACTCGTATCTCTTTGTACTTTGCATGGAAACCTTGTCCACTCTTCTTTATAGAAACACGAGGACTTACCCAGAATTCCATTATCATCATAGATGCAAAGGTATGAAGTTAACTCACCTTGCTTTTGTTGATGATCTCTTATTGTTTTGCAAGGCTAACAAAAAATCTATAAATATTCTTATGCAAACAATGAAGGAGTTTCAAGAAGCAATCCACTGAAAAGCACTTTCTATTTATCTTGTAATTTTGATAGAGATAAAGCTTTAAAGGCCATAAAGATGGGGTTGAAACAATGGAATTTACCCCTCAAATATCTAGGAGTGCCATTTACTCAAAAGAATAATCACGTATCTTTGCCAAAGAGCATACTTAAGAAAATTGATAGAAACCTCAGGGAATGCTTATGGAATGGCTCAAGTCAAAGTAGAAGCAAAGCAAAGTTAAGATGGAGCAAAGTATGCAAACCAAAAGACTTGGGTGGATTGGGTATATGTTTAATAATGTTAATTAGTAAAGTTAGCTTATGGTGGTTGTGTAGTAAGAAGAGAACCTTTGGGTGAAATGGATTCATAACACATTCATCAAGAACAATAACATTTGGGCTTTGAAACATAGGCAAGACATGTCAAGGATTTTAAAGAAAATCTTAAAAGCAAGGTAGTGGATGGAAAGCTTAGTGTTTCATAAGATTGGGAATGGTGAAAGTACATCTTTTTGGTTCAATAATTGGGATTGCAAGGGTCCTCTTTATAAAGTGGGAAAGTTACAACAACTAAAGATGGTTAGAAATACAAAGGACAAAGTGAGCAAATTTATTAGAGGCAATCAATGGCTATGGCCCTACCATAATAGCAGAAGCTTAAATATTATAATGGATCAGATCCAAGGTGCCAGGAAGATGAAGAGGATATAATTCAGTGGGTTGCTGATAGTTTTGGGACTTTTAACAAAAAGGCTTGTAAGGGTATGCTACAGAAGGATCAAAACAAAAAGTAAGATGAACAAATCTGGTCTAGGATTTAGACATCAAACCAGCTCATTCCTTTAACCTTTGGTTGTGAATGAATAGAGAGTTGCTCATAAAGTATATGCTGAAGTTCCTAATCAATTCAGTGAGTTGTGAATTGTACAGAGCAGATCTAGAAAGCCTAGAGCACTCAATGATCAAATGCAGATTCACTAAGGAAATATGGGCAAGAATTTAGACCATACCGAATATCACCAGTCCAGCATCATCCTGGGAGGACACTATTAAATAGTTGGGGAGTATCAAATTAAAGAATTAGGCTAACTACAAGGTGATCAAGATTAGCTGGAGCTTAATGGTATACAACATTTGGAAGAAAGGAACAATAGGGACCTTTAGATAAGAAAGCAAAAGCATAGAGGAGGTATCCCAAGAAATTCTACTCCACAATAGGCTGATCTTCTTAGCAAGAGGGATAATCTACAATATGAAAAGGAGATGGTCTTTGGAATGAATTACCTTGTACATTTGGATTTCTAAGAATTGTTTTCTCTAGGTCTTTGGAATTGTTAATCCAACCAATCTATATATTTTGCACTAACTAGATATGATGCATCCTTATATTGTACATAACCAGTTTTAATAAAATATAAATTTTAATTTTTGAAAGAAAGAGATTCATTCAGATATAACTAAGAACTTTTCAAAGTTAATGAAAGGAATGCAACAATTAACTAACTTTTATTATTATTTAATGATTTAATCCCTCGGACTATTTTCCACTATTATTGATAAAGAAAATTTTCAAATACATTATGGCCTCGTTTGGTTGACATGGATTGTTGACTAGAAAAGTAATCTTTTTCTTAAAATTTAAATTATTATGTTTGGTTAGTTTTTCTGAGTAGTTAGGAAAGTAAAAACTTTTCTAATTTAAGGAAAGTAGTAGCACTTTCTCTGGATTATAAATTCCAACACCCCTTGGTATT
>JANIJF010000211.1:59145693-59161770 GCA_024520955.1 Erythroxylum bequaertii | reverse complement strand
ATGAGGTTAGAAATAACCTAAGAATGTTGTTTGAGAGGTTAGATGTGTTATTTGGGAAGTTGGGGAGAGTATGGAAAGAAATGAAAATTTTAGATTTTCCAGGTTCGAAGCCGCACGTCAGTACGTTCCGTTTTGGACCGACCCAAACCATTCTGACGTGATATATGTTCTTTTGTTTTTGTTTATATTGGTGATGCATTCATGTTTTGAATTTGATTATGAATTATGAAAACCATGAAATTTGGGAAATTGATTATGATTGATTTGAAAAGTTGAAAAGTTTGAAAAATAAGCTTTTGATAAATTTTCTATTGTAAAATGTTTATAAATGGAAAATGAGTTTTTAAAAATGCTTTTGCTTACTGTTTCGATTTATAAACATGTTATCCACGAGCTATCAAGCTCACCCCCTTTCATCCCCATCTCCAGGTATCGAGCGGGAGATCGGATGAAAGAAAGTCAAGGTTTTTGTTTGATTTTGGTTATCTTGGGTTTTGTGTATTTTGGACTTTAGTATTAATTTTGTATATGGCTTGGAATGCCATTAATGTATTGTAAGCATGTATTTCATGATGTAATGAATTATGGATTTGTGTAGGGAATTAGAATGTGAATTTGTGTATGTGAATTAGTGTATAGGATTGAGATATGAATTTGTGTATAGAATGGAAATATGAATGTGTTAATTTCGTTTGGATTCCGAACAGGAGGTCCGATGATTTTAATGATTGAGACTTATTGAAGTGTTATAGGTATATAAATGTGTTTGTTTGTGTTGGGATTCCAGACAGGAGGTCTGATGATTGTGATGGTTGGTCTGAATTATTGAAGTGTTTATTGTGTATGAATTGTGGATATATAGATATGTGTGTTAAGTGTCTATTGACAAAAGAAAGGATTAGTAAGATTTTGTGTAATCGATGGTTATGATTTGAATATGATCCAATAAAATGAGATATTGGTTGAGGATGAATCTTTTTCCAAATGAGGAATTGAAGTGCATTTGTATGAGAATGATTAAAGAATGAAAAAAAAATGTACACGGATTTGGATTGGTTTAGTCTTAAGGTTTCCAACGCTAATTTGTTTCAAAATATAAGCTTTCGGATGTCGGAATTTGTATCAGTTCGATTAAGCGATTTGTTTTCGTTGTTTCCGAACCCTTCGATTTGCTTTCGATACTTCCGCTTTATGACCTCCGATCCGATTTGTATTTCGCTTTTGTTTCCGATTTCCTTTTGTTTGTATTCCGTGCCTTCGGATTTGATTTCTTTCGTTTGTTTCCTCACGCGTTTGATCGCTTTTGCTTTGTGATTTGTTCTTCCGCTTTCACCCCTTTTGTTTTTTGATGTTTGAATTCTGAGGTTAGGTTCCGGTTGAGGTCCGGTTCCGAGATCGGGTCCTAACATTTATGGTATCAGAGAAAGAAGGTTGGATTCTGGAAACGGGATCCAACAGCCGAAGACTCTTGCGTAAGGTCTGGGGCGGAGGTTGCGAGGAAGGATTGACAGGAGGAAGCTGGAGCACAGACGAAGAAGGCTCTGTGGAAGAAATAGCATTAGGCGATGGGAGAACATTGTCTGGTAATTGAACAGGCACATCGAAAGATGACGAAATACGAGGAACACATGAAAAGTCATCAACAAACGACTGGTCTGACGAAGAGGGGAGAATAACCTAATCGATGGTGGATGGTTGAGAATACTGCAGACCAGGGGTTAGTGTAGAAAATGGAAAACAATGTTTATAAAAGGAAACATCCCTAGAATGAAAAATTCGTTGAGCATGAAGATCATACAATTTAAAACCTTTAATAGCTGGGGAGAAACATGCTTCTGGAATCAAACTTGTTATGAATATTAAAATGGTTAGAAGCAAAAGCAAGACAACCAAAAACCTTTAAATTATCAAAAGAAGCTGGCTTAGAATATAAAGCCTCAAAAGGCGAAATATTGTGAAGAACAGAAGTAGGAATGCGATTGATCAAATAGACAGCATGCAAGACATACTCTCCCTAAAATCGTATAGGTAAGTTTGCTTGGAATCGCAATGCCCTTGCCACATTTAAGATGTGCTGATGTTTTCACTCAACAATGCTATTCTATTAAGGAGTTTTAACACAAGATGTTTGATGAATTATACCTTGCGATTCATAAAAGGTTGGAATATTAAACTCTTGACCATTATTAGATCGAATACATTTCACAATGCAACCAAATTGTGTGGAGACATAAGAATCAAAATTTAGCAAAAAAGCTCTCACGTCAAATTTAGCTTTCATTAAAAACACCCAAGTGAATCTACTAAAGTCGTCAACAATAGTCAGAAAGTATCGATGTCCTCTAAAGGTGGGAGCATAATTGTCTCCCCAAATATCAACATGAATGAGATCAAATACAACAGAACTAACAGAAGTGCTCAGAGGAAAAGGAAGACGTTTTTGCTTAGACATATGGCAAATCTCACAGAGTTTGATATTAGACAAAGAAGGAATAAGTTGTTTTAAACGAGAAAAAGAAGGATGGCCTAGCCTATTATGCCAAAGTAAAGAATGATCATTGTTACAAGCAACTGAATTAACAAAGACATAAGGTGAACTAGAGAAAGGAGCATTGGGAGTGAGCTTGTATAACCCGTTGAAATGCTCAGCAACACCAATCACCCTCCATGGCCGAATGCTTTGATACCATATCAGAATTACAGAGAAATAGAGGGTAAAATTCTCTATATTATGATAGCTGTGTAGAGAGGTATTTATACAGAAGGTTAGGTTCGAAGCTAATAACTACCAACTGTCAAATATAATTCTAACATAGTCCAAAGTCCAAACTAGCTAACACAATTAGTGTAACATCCTAGATCACCTGCTTACAAATATTGTGGGCTTTGGGCTTTGGCCCAACCAAGCCCTCACGGTTTTGTTTTTCCCGAGGCCTTCCCAGGAGGTCACCCATCCTAGAACTACTCTCACCCAAGCATATTTAACCTCATAGTTCTGATGGGATCCGGTGCATTAGGCCCTGGAAAACGCATCTGTAAGCGGGTGATCTAGGATATTACAGAGGTGGTATCAGAACCGGTACCCGAACCCTTGTATCAGCTAGGCTGGACCCCAAAGAGGGCTGGGCCCTAAGGGGAGTGGAGTATGTGAGATCCCACATCGGTTGGAGAGGGGAACGAAGTACGCCTTATAAGGGTACGGATACCTCTCCCTTGCAGACGCGTTTTTCAGGGCCTAATGCACCGGATCTCAACGGAACTCTGAGGTTAAATGTGCTTGGGTAAAAGTAGTTCTAGGATGGGTGACCTCCTGGGAAGGCCTCGGGAAAAGCAAAACCGTGAGAGCTTAGCTGGGCCAAAGCCCAAAGCGAACAATATCTGTAAGCGGGTGATCTAGGATGTTACAATTAGCCCAAGGAATTATAATGGATATCACGAGGAATGAAGTATGGAGATATGGAATATTGCTCCAAAAAGAAATATAAAAACATCAATAATCTAATTATAATATATTACCAACTTCTCTTATCTATTCTTTTTTTCGGTACTAACTAACCAAGCACTCCCCTTTAGCAACATTAAATACGTTGGGTCAAATTTAATTAAAAAATAGTCCAAAATTTTTAAAAAGTTACACGTCTATGTCATTTTGAAATACTATTCATTTTCAACCTCAAATCCAAACTCAACGATTTACAAACATTTTAAATTTAAAATCATACTTTTAACTTTTTAATGACTCTATAAAATATAAATAATTTATTAAAATAAAATAAATAACAAAAATTAAATTAGAAGAATAAATATTAACATTAAGAGGACTGAATAATAAAACATTATTTGAATAAATAATAATTTAACAATAAATATTGCATGAAAGTTATATTTTAAAATCATTATAAGTTACTTATAAACATGTAACCATACTATTTTTATATATAATTCAAATTTAATCTTCAAATTTTTATTTTAATTTTTAAATGTAAACTAGATATATGAATTCATTCTTAAAATTCAATCATTTTAAAATTTGAATTTAACTAGGTTAAATGGAATAGATCAATCTCTACAGGTCTAATTAAAATACCAGAAACCAATGAGGATGAAAGTTTTTTATATATTTTAAAAGTTAAAAGACTTGTTTTCATTATTCTTTTAAAAGATTGTTTATTCTCTAAAAATCTCCTATGAAGTGATAACTTTTTTAAAGTTATCAAAATAGAATTTTTTTAAGGAGAGAACCTAAAGCTTCTCTATAGATGTTATATAAGTTTCATGCTAGTTGACAAAAACTTATTATGAGATTGATCTCTTTATTGCTTGGTGGCATATATGGTCTAGCCTCCTTTCCTCCTTCCATCTTGTTTCTCTTAGCATATAGTTTTTCCCTCAAAGTTCAACTTCTGCTTCTGTTTACTCTTTAAGTTCAGCTTCTACTCCTATCTCTTTACTTTACATGTACCTCAATTTGTTATAGTGTTCCTCAACTTGTTGGTTTTCTCCTTTCATTTTTTCTCAATTTCTAACTCTGGAATTGTATTACTGTCCCCTAATATCATAGAGGGAAAATCTATTATTGCTATTTTGTTATAAACACTAAAAGAACCTTAAGTTGGGATGCAACCTTAACAGCTTTCTTCCTAGTAACCATCCCTCCTACCCATCCATGCACACTTTGGTTCATTTTCATGAGAAACATTAGATTCTCTTCAGGTTTGATTCCTCAACTATTGCTTAAAAGGTTAATGAATTTAGCCCTTGGCACTTTAACAACAAATGGAGCCAGGCATCTTGCTTCATTATCTAAAACAAAAGTAAGTTCTTTTATAAATAAAATTCTATCCTTCTTGAGTATTAGACAACAACGGGGCTCAACCATCTTATGAGTTTTACTAATAAACCTATATATATAGACAAAGCTATTGTTAATATAATGAGAGTTAACTTTACCAAGATTTACATTCTCATTAACATTGACAAGTAGCTGCTTAAATCTATTCTTATACTCAGGTTTGATGAGAATGATAAATTATTTAAGGATCATATTTATGTTTCTTCTTCTTGGAAATCAAATAACCCTAAATAGAAGAAATCATGGACACCAGTAGGGAACAACTTAAAAATAGGAGATTATTAAGAATTGATTCAAGAAGTCTTAAAAGAAGAGGTTAGTCCAAAGGATAATAATAACTAGGAGGAGTCTAATGGAGCTTCCATCCGTATTGGTGACTAATTGATGGCGCCTCAATAACAGGCTAAGGCATATTCAGCTCTTGATAATGAAAACATGTCTCCAAACCAAATGATCAATCTATGTCAGGTTGGAAACATAGAAGAAGGTCTTAAGAGCTCTGAAATTCAATGGAAACAACCTCAAGGAAATGTTAAGGATAATATTACCCTTGTAGGAGCTTACTAAGAACCTTATCTCCTTTCCTTTAAGAGTTTTATAACGACTATGACAATAACAAAAAGCTATAGAATATCTTTAAGAGAAAGTAAAATCTTCCAAATCAACCTCCAATGAATGACTATAGTAGCATGGAATGTTAAAAGGCTTAATAGGCCAAATAAATAACAACTTTTTCTTAATTACCTTGATGATACTAAGCCCTTTTTTATAGACACTAGATCACCATCTCTAATCATCATAATCATTAGAAGGGGAGAATAATAGTGGCTTATGATCTAGATAAGCTAGAAGTTACTAACTTAACCATAGAGGAGCAACTGATTCATTTTCACATTAATTTCAAACAAGAGAGGCTTAGTGTTTAAATTATGTTTTTTTGTGCCACGAACCATGCTTTTCAAAGAACTCAAATTTGGACCAAACTGGAAGATATTGGAAACTCAATGAATGATCCTTATTTAATCATTGGAGACTTTAATAGCTTATTATATCCTCCAAAAGCTGAAGGGAACGCTTGTTTAAGGAATTACTCTAATGACTTTTACATTTGTACAAGCCAAATTTAGATAAACAATCTTAAATTCAAGGGACATTTCTTTATATAGACCAACCAATAAAAAGGACATTTATTTTTTAGAAAGAAAATAGATAGAGCTCATGTTAACGCTTAGTGGATTTTAGATTTTTCAAAGAGTAAGGCATTATTCAACAATCCAAACTTCTCATATCGAACTCTCATTCTAGTTTAAATCTTATTCAACCATCAGAAGAGAAGCATTCTTTTTAGGTTGGACAATTATTTAGTAAATATGGAGTGATTTGAGAGGGTTGTTTGAATTGTCCTCTCTTCATATTTTTAAGGAAATAAACTATATAGTTATATGAGGAAATTACAATAGGTTAAATCTGAGCTTAAAGCACCCAGTAAGAGTAAGATCATTAATGCTTCTTTAGTTGTTATTGAAGCCAAGAAAGCTCTAGAAATAATGAAAAGCTTCCTATACCTTAATCTCCTTAATGAATCCTTATAATTTGAGGAAAATGAAGCTTTGCTAAATATAACTCAATATGTTATTATTAAACTCACCGTATTGAAATAGAGATTAAGAAAAATATGACTTAAATAAGGGGACAGGAATTTAATTCTTTTTAATAATTCAGTTCTTAAAAAAAACACCAATAGAATAACTTCCCTAATGAATAAGCATGATACTTTATTGAAATTAAGCAAATAAGGAAGTGGTCTCCTTCTTCTCCAATATAATTGACTCTCTAACTAAAGCTGCCTCCTCAATGTTCACTCTTCAATCATTCTTCAATAATTAATGACTTGAGTAGGAGGTTAAGCTTCTGACTAGGACCTTTATTGCAAGTGATGTAGAACTCTTTGCATTCAGCTCATACGAGGCCCTAGGATCTGATGGCTTAAATATTTTTTCCTTTCATAAACATGGCCTCTAACTAAGACAATTATCACTTAAGCAAGTCCTTCATTTCTCTTATTCATAAGGTAAAAACTCTAACCTTGATGAAAGAAATTTGGCCAATTTCTTATTGTAATACCATATACAAAGTTATAGCTACACTGATTATTGATAGTTTTAAAATAACTCTAGTTAAACTAGTTCATTCTTTATAAGGTTCCTTTGTTAAGGGAAGACAAATAAGGGACAACGTTGTGATAACTCATGAGTTTTTCAAAAACTACAGTAAAATGTGCTCCAACAAGAATTATATAACGATGATAGACTTTCAAAACGTTTTTGATTCCTTATATTGGAAATTTTTTCTTAAAGTATGTTCATTTTTTCAGGTTTAATAATAAATTCATTGCTTAAACAAAACAATATATCACCACATCTTCCTATGGAATATTAATCATTGGAGAGTCTTCTCATATCATTAAAGGATCTAGGGGAGTAAAGAAAAGGGATCCATTTGCTCTTTATCTATTCATTATTTCCATAGAAGTACTCAACCGATTCATTAAGAAACTGATAAGCTCTAAAAAGAAGTTCAAATTTCATTCCAAGTGCAAAAGATTTGGGATGACTTATCTTTTATTTGTAGAGGATCTTATCCTCTTCTCCAAGGCTAATCTTGATTCAATTAGTGCTCTTATGGCTACTCTGAACACATTCATCAAGCTTTCAGACCTCTCCATTAATAAAGAAAAGAGCCAACTCTTTGTATCCTCAGTTGCTTAAGATATGGCTAATTGGTTTAGCTATTTAACTAGCTTAAAAGTATCTAAGCTTCCTCTTATTTACTTAGGTATCCCATTCTTCTTTAAAAGTCATTATATTTTAACCCTTGATTAGAAAAATCAATAAGAGTATCTTAAACTGGTGCAATAGAAGTTTGTCACGAAAATAAGACAAGTTTAAAATCATGTCACGTATTAAAATATATAATAAAAAAACTAATATAAAAGATAAGGAAAAATTTAAAACTAAATATAATAATTTTTATAATATTAAATTATAAAACATTGAGTAAATCATAGGAAAATTTTGTATGTTTACCTTATTTTAAATTTGAATAAAATGTAAAACATCATAACTAAGAAGGCAAATAACTCATTACCCTAATATCTTGTGACATATAATGAAGATTTTTCCTTCATTGGTATATTTAACTTTCGATTATCTTCTAAGGGAATTTTTAGTTTTTAAAAAAATAAAAAGGAATTGTGTTAACGAATTATACTTATGAAGAAGCTCTTGGTGACTAGTTACTCAATTGTATACAGCCGACATACTTTTTTATAGTAAAGGGTGCCTTTGTAGAAATAAAGGAAATTTAGAACTTGGAAATTTCCTCTTCTTCTCTTGTTTAGGTCTTAAGAAATTTCTACTATGACTTAAAATTGATCTATCTCTCCATTTGGAAACTAGAAATCCAGTATTAGCAAAGGTTACATTAGTTTCTACTATAGTTAATTGGTATTGTTATGGTTACCTATTATCTTCAGTCAATGGACCATCTCCTTGTTATGCTTAATGTCACAAGAGTAAGATTTTATGTTGGCTAAGTTGATTTCTCTTATCCAAACTATTATGCTTTAAAAAAAAGATTTGCTTATCCAGACTTTTTTTAATTGAAAATTTTATCATTCCTTTCTCTTAAAATGGTATAAACTCTTGAGCTTATTACTATTTTGAAGAGGTTGTAATCCTCTTTCTCTAATTATCTTTAAAGACCTAGGAAACTATTTGCTTCCAATCCTCCTCATTCTATTGGTGGTTACTTAGCTCCTAAATTCTCAACTATAACTTGTTAGAGCATTTACATTTTAAAAAGAGATGATCTCTAGATTCATACTCTATATTGCATAGTTTGTAAATTAGATTTGAGCTATGAGGGCCTTTGATTATGTATAAAATGCTTTAGCCTATTATTGATGGCAAGCTATCTAATAAGGAATAATTTGGGAGGAATTTCCTTAAAATAAACCAACTTCCTCCATTGCACCTTGGTTATTAGATTCCTAAACACTTAATAACAAGAGTTGTTGGTGAAAAGTCCAAATGTTTATTATTACCACCTTAAGTTATTATATACATGTTGATTTGGGATGTCCTTTGGTAAATTTTCCTTAATAATGGAGAAGCCTCTGAGTATAATACGTCAATAACTACCTTTTATAAGCCTATGGACCTTAGCTTTAGGAATTAACATGCGCTATAATTGAAATATTTCAAGAATTAGAAACAGAGGGCTAATTTCACTCTAGCTGTGAAACCAAAGCTAAGTACTTTCTCCATTTCCAATTTTATGCTTAATTTCCACATATAGCTTTCTCTTTAGCTACATCATATTCCAAGAAGAATTAGTCCTTGAGTTGATTTCCTAAGAGCATTGATTCTCCAAATAGTGAGAGTGAACCCATTGAACCCAAAGAGTTTTCCTATTTTTGAGGACTCTCTATATCCTTTTAACAAATAATGCCCTTTTGATGATTTAAATTGGCTATACACCTAATCCTCCATATTATTTTAGTACTCCTATAATTTTCCATTTTACTTTGGCAAAAGGTTTTTTATAAGCATCCCTTGTTCATATAAAGTTCCTCATCATTCTTTTTAATAATTTTGTCATTTTCCTAGGTAGAACCATATATGAGATCTTAATGAGCCTCTTGGGATTTGATTAGTCTAATGAGCTCTTGAGATTGTTCATCAATTATTGTCTTTGTAATGAAAGGGGTTTAGTAACAACATAAAGTTTGATTAAAATGGATTTAATAAGTTATAGTCTCCCTACATAGGTTAATCTTTTATTGCATTAATGGCCAATTCTCCTTTGGAAAATGAAAATCGTTGTATGTTGGCCTTTTGGTTATAATAGGAATTCCTAGATATTTAAATGGGAGACTTACTAAGTTCAAACTAGTGATAATGGAGAGCCATTAAGATTGTGAATTTTCTCTAATTGAAACTAGTATATAGGTCTCATCTTTATTAATGTTGAGGATTGGGATTTTATTGAATTTTGAAGTGAATTCATTAAGACTCTAATTAGGCTAGCATTTGCTTTAGAAAATATGAGTAGATCATTTACAAAAGAGAAATAAAATACACTTTATTTGCAAATTTATTATGGAATTTAAATGATATAACCATTATAATGTTGTAATTGGTGAGCCTGGTTAGCATTTTAATACAAATTTAAAATAGAGAAGGAGATAAGGGGTATCTTTGTTTGAATCCTCTCCTTATTTTAAACAAAACACAAAAGTAAGCAATTATGGTGTGTTGTTTAATCCAATTAATGAATTATTATAGAAAACTAAGTCTCTAATGAGTGTAATATTAGTGATCTATAACAATGTTCAACCTTGAAGCAAGAATTTCATATATGATCTTGAAAATAGTTTTACAACAGGCTATAAGCTTAAAATCTTTGAGTGAATTATGATTTAGAAACTTAAGATCTAGGCAAATGTGAGTTTCGTTGAATTCCTTTAGAAGTTTCCCTTAGTTAAAGAATTTTAGGATTGCTATGTTGATTTAAACTTTTACTAAGTTTTAAGATCCTTGTAGAAGAATGCATTTAATCCATCAAGATCAAGGCTTTATAAGATTAAGGCTCAATAAAGCCTTTTTTTTTACCAATTGGGATTTGATTGGTTTAATGAGCTCTTGAGATTGTTCATCAGTTATTGTCTTTGTAATGAAGGGGTTGAGTAAAGACATAAAAGAGAATCGTCAAAGTTAAGCCCGGGGTTTCTTAGGAGTTCTTGTGGACCTCTTCTTTCAGATCCTTTTAGTCCTGAATCCTCTTACCATTATCCTCAACAAGATCTATAATTTTATTTAAATTCATTCTAACTAAGATTTCCTTAAAAAATTGGAGTTCCTATCACCATCTTCTAATTATTGAACTCTATATTTTTGTTTAAGTAAAGAGTTACTAGTATGAAATGCTCTAATATAATTACTTAGAGTTGATCTTTCTTCTTCAATCTTAGTTTTCTTTTTTAGATCCAAGTAAAAAAATCTTATTATAGTTGTATGAACTTGCTTTTTTCCTCTTTAATATCAAGATATTTGATGTTGAAAATTTTCAGATGAAGCTCTTTAAGCTTCTTTTTACCATTTGTAACCTTTTAAGAAATTTTTATTTATTTAAATCCCTCTATACCTACTTATACTACCTCCTAAAATCCTTCAAGCTTTATAAGATAATTTATGAATCTGAAGGGGGTGATTTAGGTTAAAGTAGCATCCATATTATGGATTTCAATTGGTCAATGATTTAAAGTGAGATAGATACCAAAAATAACTTTAGTTCCCTAAGTTTGATTTTCCAAACGTGATTTACTCAAGTTATATCATGCTTCTTTCTCAAAAGCATCTGTCCTATTCTTTATTGCTCTATATAAAATGGTTACCCTTATATATTTTTGATATAAAATCTAAAATCACTATAAAGTCCCTTTGGGTATATATCTCTGATAAATTCTAAATAGTACATATTTCTAATCCCCTATTTAATGTATTTTGCTCATTTATTTGAGAGTTTCTTATTATTTTAGTACTTATCTTGTTTCGATTATGTTTTTAGGTCTTTTTTGCCTTCATGGATAAAAAGAAGAAGAATTTGGGTGAAGGACAAAAAAATGGAAGAATTACAACTATTTTAAAGGGACCCTTACTAATGAAGGATACGCCCGTATAAGTCTACCTAACTTTATGGGTGATCGTGTATCTCTCTAGTACTTTTATTTTGCAATTTTCAAAACATTAAGTAAGATTGAGGGATATGGTCATATATACAATCATGTGGGTGACGGTGTCCACTCTAAAAATTCTAATTTTAAGCTATAAAAAGGCAAAATGAAGAGAAAACAAGGGGTAATTTGTAAGAAGTTCGTAGGAGGCTTAAGTGAGGCTCGGGTCAACACATATTAAGAGCTAACAACAATAGATAGAATGAATAACAAGTGAGGAAACATATTTAGAGTGGATTTTCATTAATCTAAAGTAGAATTCATATAGATTAAAAGGGATCTCATCATTGTTCTTTTAGTTTTCTATTTTTCCTTTAACCTTGGCATTATGATCATGAACTATGCTTTTGTTGGTACTTAGATTAGATAAACCCTAGGATAGATCTTGTAGTGATTTTATTTTAACTTAATTCATTCTTTATATTTATTGAGATTCAATTATGTGTTCTTAATTAATGTTGAATTAATATTGCTAGTGTATTATTTCACGCATAATTTCATGTAATTGAGATTAAGAAATCTATCATAATTGAAAAGAGTTGTAAGCAAACCTAGAGATAGGTCAACATAAATCCTCTCGATTATAGTCAAACCTAATAAAAAATCCACAAAATCAATTAATGTAATCTTATGAGTTTTAACTAGAAAGAGATTTTAGTTAATCAACTAAGGGTTAGGTGTTAATAGTCTTGAGAAAGATATTAGCTTAAAATAGGAATTTTCATAGTCCAATGAACTAAAGATTAAATTGATTGGTGAAATTATGATTGTATGAGAAGTCATAGAGGGATTCGAAATCCATATACCATTGTTTTCCTTGATTTTTTTCTAGTTAGTTAATTGTGTTTATTCATTTTACTTTACTTTTTTAAATTTGCATTTGATTTTTCTTAAATAATATAATTTTTTGTTAGATAATAGAAAGATGATAAGTACTAGTAATTCTAGTCCTCGTGGGATCGACCTGTACTTATCAATACTAATTATAGCTACACTATACACTTGTGATTTAAAACATAAAATTTCATATCAATCTCTTCCAAATTCTAATGCATATAATATGCTATTGAAATCTCTAATTATTTTCTAGGGAATGTTCATGTTTTTGTTCTTTTCTTTTAATTCTCTATATATAGTAGACCTTTGAAAATCTAAATTCACAATATAAATAAATGAAAAGCATACTCTACATCTACTCAACTTTAACTAAGTGTATAGGTGTATAACTTACTCATTGAGTAGATAATCTAAGACTTTAAACTTGTTAGGGTCATAAGCAACTACTATCGTATCATTATAGTGTATATTATAATTGAAAATCATTTTCTAGTTTCTTCTGTTGAAACATAGTTTCATGTAGAAAATTTCCTTTAGTTTACTTTCTAAAAGGTTAATAAACACCAGCTTTATTGAATATAGATAATCTAGGAGTACTTTTTTTTTGAAAGGCAGTTAATTCATTTCATATGAACTAAGTAGTACAAATGTACAATTATTACAATGGAAAGGAAACTAGGTAGACAATAGCATGTTGTTATACACTAGATCTAAAAGAGCATAAAATTTAAAGGGAAAGAAATTATGTCTGTAAAATCATTTACAAATACCAATTGTCTCTTCTTATAGAGATATTTCTTTCTTTATTTTGCTTCTTTTATATGCCTTATTGAATATAAATTATTCACGGTCCTTTATATTAGCAATATGATTATCCGTGTCCAAAGTTTGAATACTTTCGTTTCCATTTAGAGTATAATTTGAGTGCATTTTCCCAATTAATAATCTGTGACCAACCTGCCAAGGTTGAAGAGATGCTAAACTGGTCTAAGTGGATGAGCCATAGACTTTTAGAGTAAGAGCATTCAAAGAACAAATGGGAATGGCTTTCCTGAGTTAGTATGCGTAGTACACACATCTTAGACTCTATTTCAAACTTAATCCTATCTTTGGTTTTAAGCTTTTAAAGAAGTGCAAGCCATAAGAGGAAGGAGATTGATGGTGGATTATTAAGTCCCACCAGTTAATTCTTTAGCCTACTCCCTGTATTAGTTTCCTATATGAAGTAGTGAATATCTTGGTGGAGTTTATTATCTGTATAATATGATCATCTTTATTAGTTTGAGGGGAGAACTCATTCAAAAGTTGCATAACTTTTAGTAAGCCTCAAGAACCATAAAAGGGCCAATTTCATTTACCATTAGAGATCATATAAGAAACTCTAGTTAAGGGAGGAATAATGGATTGAAATGTAATGAGGTGGTGATGTTTGTATAAGGGGCCAATTGAGAGCTAATTGTCATATCAAAAGCTTGTTTCTAAACCATCTCCAATGTTGTGTTTAATGTAGTCATGCATAAAACTTCTAGTTGAGAGGATACATTGTAATGTATGAGATATATTTGTTTTCACGTTGAGAGTCTATATGCTTTTATTGCTAAAATAATACTCATTAATCTATTTGACCCAAAGGTTGTCTTTAGCTATATAGATGAGCCAAAGTCTCTTAACTAGTGGTGTTTTGGTTTTCGTTTTGGTTGAGCTTATACCAAGATTGCCTTCATCCTTGGGAAGGCATAAGATGTTGTACTTTACATTAGGGACTTTAGAGGTGTTGGTTGATCCCTTCAAAATGAATTTGCTTATCATTTTATCAATTCTATAAAAAAACTCTAGGTAGATCCGTGTGGGATAACTAGTAAGTACTTAAGTTGTTAAGTACACTAATTGATAATTGGATTCTACTTATATAAGAAAGCCATTTATTACTCCAGGAATTGATTCTTCTTTCAATATAACCAATTAAAGGCTTGCAATCTATAATAGAAAATTTCATTGAGGAGATATGAAGACCTAAACAATTAAAAGGAAGTGATTCCAGCTTCAGCCTACAAGTTAGATGAATCAAAATTCTTGTCAGGATTATGCTTTAAACCTGAAATCTCTTTAAAAGATATTAAGAAGCTCTTCACTAGGTCAATTGACTCCTTATCTACACCACACAACATTAGTAAGTCATCAACAAAAGCAGGTTGCAAAATTTTGAGTTCCTTACGTCTGTAGTGGAACTTAAAACTCAAATTCTTGTTAATGTTTATGATGGTTATGTTGTTTAGTATCTCCAATGTACCAGTGAATAGAAATAGGGACAAAAGGTCTTCTTCACTTAGTCCCATGCCTGCTTTGAATAAATTGGATGGCTCACCATTTATAATTACTACAAAGGTCACAGTTGTCAGGTATTGAGTAATCTAGTCTACAAACCTTTAAGGGTATCCAAGAGCTTATAAAGCATCATAATTTGGAAGTAGTTGTTGCTTCTTAAGGTTGTTAAGACCCTTAATATTCTAAATAAGGATTGAAAATTAAAGAAGATTTTTGGAATTTTTGGATCCCTTGTCTTTATCTTTCCTACTAGATTTCCTTTTCATTATTGGAGGTGAAAACTTTTTAGTTTGGAAAAGCTTCATCTTTACCCTTAGAAGAGTTAAGAGTAATAAAAGTTTCATGTTTGTGTCTCACATTAGTTGCTTTATGCATAAATGTGTCATTTTCAATGGATTTGATGTATATTCAATCTGTCTTGCATGCTTGTTGACGTTTTTATCTCTAGATTGAGCAAATGCCTTAGGGTTTATTCCTTTCCTTTCCCCTCCTTAGCCTTCCTATTAAATCTCAAATGGTGGTGCAAAACATCTAGATTCCATATTCATCCTTTCGTCCTATGTTTTGCTTTGGTTTGAGTTCTCTATTCCTATTAGCTCAAAGTAATCAACCTTGGCAAAGGTTCTTTCTATTTTCAATCATTCCTTTCCTTATTGCTTAAGAGTTAGTTTTCAATGATAAGAAACCAAAAACCATGTCCTCTACCATTTCCTTAAGCTTATTTGGTTTTATTATTAGGATCATTTGAAGGAGGCTTTGAATAATATCTATTTAAGGTTAATCATGTCATAGATTAATATTTAAATGGAACATTATTAATATTAATCTAAATAGAGGCGTGCTTTAATTTTAATTGATCAAGCTACATATCCACTTTTTTTTATAAAAAAATTTACCATTAATATGCTAGGTGTAGGTGCCCAATATTCTTTTAACTTCATTAGGTGTCCCAACTTCGTTTATGCATTTTCCTTATTGATTTATCAATATATCAATTAACCTAAACTTCTTCCATTTAACATTAGTCCAAGCTCACATAGCACGGAAGGTAGGTCTTCTATTAACAAAGAAGTCAACCAAAGAAGTATTCCATATAGCTAACCTTACTTTAAGAAATCTTTTATGCTGTGTTTGGTTACCGTCCTCGGGGGTGAGGACGGATGATAAGGACACAAAAGTTCTGTCCTTCAGCCTATTTGCTTACCGAGAACAGAAATTTTTATTCTGTCCTCAGAGGATGAGGACAAAAATTTTTGTTCCTCTCAAA
>JANIJF010000211.1:59129426-59145593 GCA_024520955.1 Erythroxylum bequaertii | reverse complement strand
ACATATTTTTGTACTCAGGACGAAGACAATTATCTCTGTTCTGTCCACCACAACCAAACATCTCACTGTCTTCAATTCTTGTTCTGTTTCGTCCTGTCCTGTTCCGTCTCATCCCGTCCCTGTCTATTGAAGACGCTAACCAAACACAGCGTTAGAGAGTGACAATGAATTGTCCTCCATTCCCTAAGGGAGGGAAGTAGTTTAGCTTGTCAGTTAGAGACACATCTCTTATGAACTAACACCAAGTTTTTGTAGAGTTATTCATCGACTTATTAGCACTAACAACTCTTGTTTAAACCAACAAAATATGTTAAATTAGTGAACCCAATACTATATCAAATTCTTAAGAACTCTTGGACTCACCTTAAGAAGATTTGGTTTGGAACCTCTCCAAAAGGGAAGGAGAATATGAGTATGAAAGAGGAATTTCCATCTATTTTAAGAAAGCGTACATTTAGCCATTGAAGAAAATTTAAAAATAATACCTTAACATATATGGCAGGAAAGTGCTATAGGAGAACATAATGAATGGAAGAAGGAAAAAAGAAGTTAAGGAAGATAATGGAGGATAAGTGGAATAGTAAGAAAAATAGTAGTGAGTCAAGTAATAGAATCATGTGGATGGAGTATAATCTAGTAGTTACCAATTGAACACAGTTAGAGTAACCAAGAATGGTTAAGGAGGAATTAATTAAAGATAGAGAGTGAAAACATAGATACAAATTTGCAGAGTTAAAAGGAATTGAAAAGGCTAAAAAGAAGAAGAATATAGAGAAGTTGTAAGTAAAGAAAACTAGGATATCGCAGAAGGTAGAAAGCATTTTAAGGATAAGGGGGCTTCTCTCACTAGTATGCATTGTTCCTTACTTGAAGGTTTTAAATTAATTTTTAATTTTATACTTGAGTCACATAAAAATTTGAAATTTTATTACTTCTACAAAAATTACATAAATTATTGATCTAATTATATCTTAATTATAAGTGTGAAGAATTTATCTAATATAAAGTTGATAATCTAATATGTGCTAATAGTAGAAACTTATATTGATTACTGAATCTCCGACGTTACCAAGAGACTCAAGTATGAGACTCTCAAGTTTTGTACATTATTTTCATTATCTGTATAAAGTCTCCTGAGTTATAAAAAAAACTATATTGATTAAGGTCAACTTTGAATAGATTTCATCTCTATAACTCCTATTATTTTATAACATAAGAACTTTTTCACCTAAAAGCTTGGTTGATTCTTTTCCATTTTTGGGAATGGAACTAATGTGGGAGCCAAGTCCACCAGGTACTTTGCTTCCCTATAGCTCCAGCTCCTTGCCGTCCAACCCTTCTAACATATCTCCCCCTCCTACCTAAGACCATTTTAAAGCACATTCATCATCTTTGCACCTCTTTCACTCCTTATTAGGCTTGCTTATATACTCTCAGGAACAAAACCTCAATGATCCTTATTTAGAAACAAACCCTTTTATCCTAGCCCCTCACTTGTTGATTGAGAAACAACCCCCAGTGAATTTAAAGGCTTATATTCTAGGGAATACTTAGAGTTAAGTGGTAGGATGTCATGCGGTTTGTTACTAACAACATAAGGTGTAGTTGTAGCTAGCACTGATGAGTGCTTTTTGATCTTATAAGGACTATTACTAGTACTAACGATCTCTCTATTATCTAGTATAACAAATTATAGTGATGTTGCTTGATCAAATTCAAATATAAAACAATAAACTAAAACTAATAAACACAATTTATTAATTAGAACAAAGATTGAACTAAGAAACACTCAATAAAAATAGTGGTATATGGATAACAATTCCCCCTTGGTCATCTAATGTATATAAGTCCAGTCATTAATTAACCTAAAGTTCATTGGACCATGAAAATTTGTAAATTATATTAATACCTTTCTCAATATTATTAATAACTAATCCTAGGTTGATTAATCAAAATCTCTTCCTAATTAAAACTCCTTGTATTGCATTAACTAATTTATAAATTCCTTTATTAGGTTTGTCCCTGATCTGAAAGATTTATGCTAACCTATCTATAAGTTATCATGGAACTCTTTTTGATTATGCTAGATCAATTCATACAAAAGATTTCTCGACCTCAATTACATAAAATCAAACATGAATTAACATACTAACACATATCAATTTAAGAACAATAAAAAATAGATAATCAAATCTTAATAAAACTAAAGAATAAATTAAATTAAATGAAAATTACTTCATAATCCATTATGATGTTCATCTTATCTAAGTACTATAATGATTTAGTTTCTGATACTAAAAGACATAACATTATAACTAAAGGAAAAACGAAAAATCAAAAGAAACTTGATGAAATCCTTTTCAATCTTTACAAAATTCATGTTAGATTGGTGGAAATCTACTATAAATACATCTCCTTGTTTGTTCTTCATTCTTCTTACCATTCTAGGTCGTCTAATTGCGCATCACAAGCTTCCTTTTTGCTTTTCCCTTTACTTTTTCTTTTATAGTTAGAAGATTAGTTTTTTGGGTGATACACGGGCAAGGGCATAGCTGTGTTCTTACTTGTGTACTTAAATAATCCTCAAGATTCAAAATCAAAGCAAACACCTATATAAACATAGATTAAAATGTGAACAAAGGAAAGTGTAGGAGTGTGTACTTCTCAACCATAGGTGTGCTCATAGTCAAGTAACTCTCTAGAGCGTGAAGCATGGGCATATCGCTTGAAATTTAGGAAATATAAAGTAAATGTGCAAGTATATGGCTAAGTAGTTGCATCTTGGTAACTTGATCAAAACAACTCCAAATTGTCCTAAACTTACCTAAATTCATTCCTTTTACTCCAAATAATTGTATTACTACTTGCATCAAATTATAAATCAATCTAATTCACTCTATAAATTTTCAAAATTAAACTTAATTCACACTATTCCACTTAATGCATAAAGTGAGCATACATAAAAAATTCTAAAATTTTAAACATTTTCATACCTCTTATTTTAATAAAACTAAATCTAAATATGGAGCATTTAGAAGCTTGATTGAAAAGTCATTGAGGCTTTTAACATGAGAGTAAACACCTTTCATGAGTACTCCTAATTACTCAACTAGGTTATTCACTCTTTAACTTCGACCTTGTTTTAGTACAACGCCAACAGGGTGAAATTCTTTATGCTTACTTATTCATATATTACTATTTATTCTTTCTTTATTTTATTTTTTATATGTGGGATAATGAAAATGTTCAAAAAGAATTCATATTTGACTTAGTGCATGTACAAATTATATATAAAGTATCATAAAGCAAATAAAGAATCCATTCTCAAAATTAGTGAACTAAATTAACTTAATCATCAAAACTGATAACTATTTACATAAATAATTCAAATCACAATCTAAGATCAAACTTATAATATACCATCTTGATCAATATCGTCTTTTTAAAAAAAATAAAATTTGAATTATTCATTATTAAGTTAATTATAACAAAATTGACAAGCTTGACTAGTAAGTATCTATCACACATTTAAGTTGTACATCATCTTCAATTTACAAAATGTAAAAGAAAATAAAAGATATGGAAATAATAGGAAGAGGTAAGAACAACTTGTACTACCCTGAAAGTAAAAGATTTTCAACCTTATCTAATGTCATTAATATTAGTCTAGTGTTGAAGAAATCTTCTCTGCTCTAACATATAAGGGTGATGTTGCCTTCATTGCCTGCAAAACTCCATTAAATATTAACTCAAAAAATTAGAAACAAAATACTAAAACTACAAAAAATAGTAAGTTACTAATGAAAATCCTACAAACTACTCAAAAAAAAAACCAACCAGTTATTGGGTTACCTCCCAACCAATACTTTTTTATAGATCGTTTAGCTGGACTTCTTATCTAGTTATACTTCATCCTAGATCTATAATTAATAACTTGCTTCCACCATCTTCTTATATAATGCATTAGCCTACAAATAGTCCATGTGATGCAATATAATAAGGATATATTGTTTTAAATTAATAAGATCAAATAAATATGTTAGTTCCCTTTTTAGTAGCAAATTGTTAATATAATAAGGAATAATAAAACCCCATAGATATTTGATGAATATAGCAATTTGTTCTTGAAAAGTAGGAGCCTTTTATACTTGAGATAACTTTTGATAATTCCTAAGTAGCCTCTTTATTTTCCTCCTCTTTATCTTCATCTTTTTCCACTTCCTTCTTTTCTTCAACTTTTAACTCCTCCCCACTTCTTATTCCCGTGTTTCCTCATATTTGGCTCAATGAATCTAGATAAAATACTTGATTGCTCTTCAGAGCAAACTTAACAAGTTTTCTTGTCAGACGCCCTATATTATGAAAAGAGGCGAACAACTCTTTATTTTTATAGAGTTTAGCCTCAGTTATAGCAATGGCATTTATAAGGAGCTCTTTAAGACATCGACCATCCTCCTTTTATTGTTGTCACAAATTTTTGAGTAAAGCTTGATCATTCCATTCAAATTCAAGATAGATGCTTCACCTTAGATTATGCATATTCCTATAGGGGACGTTTTAAGACCAATTCCCCATGTAAATTAATTGCTCCCACATGTAATCTGACACCTAAAATTCATGGTTGGGTTGGCCATAACCACAAATGTCATAATGCATTACTAGTACTATTTGAGCTTCTATATATATGTTACCTTGCCTCTTGTTATAAGCTTCCAATGTTTTCATAAGCTATAGCGTACTATAATCTCCTAGAGCATACTATACTCTCCACTCATCCATTGTGCTTAGTATATATAGCAACTACAAACACATGATCAAGAAAGAGAGATTTAAGGATAAAAAAAATATAAAAGGAAAAGTAACAAAAATTTCCTATAATAAAAATAAAAAAGAAGACTACATTATTAAAAATATGGTTTTCCTAATATTACAGTCCCCGACAATGGTGTCAAAAACTTAACTGAATGTTTTACCACAAATATACAATGTAGTTGAAACTAGCACTAGCAAGTACATATCGAACCCATCGAGGACTAGAATTACTAAAGCTAACCATCTCTCTATTATCTAGTCTAAAAAATTATAGCAATGGTGATTGATCCAATTCAAATTTAAAACAATAATTAAAACAAATTAGCATAATTGACTTACTAGAGCAAATATTGATCTATGAAAAAATCAATAAAAACAGTGGTACCTGGATAGTGATTCCCCTAGTACTTCTCATACATATAAGACTTCACATATCAATTTAACCTAAAGTTTATTAGATCATAGAAATTCCTCAATTATGTAAATATCATTCTCAAGATTGTTAACAACTAATCTCAGGTTGATTAATCAAAACCTCTTCCTAATTAAAATCCTTATAATTGCATTAATCGATTTATTAAATCCTATATTATGTTTAACCCTTAATTTAAAAGATCTAAGTCAATCTATCTCTAAGTTTATATGGAAACTCTTTTCAATTGTGCTAGATTAATTCATGCAAAGGATTTCTCAATCTCAATTGCATAAAATTAAACATGAATTAACATACTTGAACATATATATTCAAGAATAATAAATAAAACATAATTGAATCTCAATGAAACTAAATAATAAATTGAATTGAATTGAAATTACTATATAATCCTTCTTCGGGTTTATCTTATCCAACTAACATAATGATTTAGCCCCTCGTAATGAAGGACATAACATCAAAACTAAAGGAAAGATATAAAATCAAAAGAAGCATGATGAAATACCTTTTATTCTTTATAAAATTCACTTTAAATAAATGAAAATCTACTCCAAATATGTCTCCTTACCTGTTTTTCATTTTTTTTTAACCATTCTAGTTCATCCAGTTATGCCTTCCAAACTTCCTCTTTACTTTACCCTTAAATTTTGCCTTCCATAGCTCAAAAATTATGTTTCTAGGTTGTATACAGGCAAGTACATGGTCATATATTTAAAAAAACCCCGACATTCAAATTCAAAGCAAACACACATATAAACACTTGCTAAAATATAATACGAGCAAGTATGTAGGCATATACTTCTCAAACATGGGTGTGTTTATAGCCATGTAACTCTCAATGTGAAACATGGCCATATTACTTCAAATTTAGGCCATGTAATTGGTCGTGTACTTTTCCTACATCTTTATAATTTGATCACAATAGCTCCAAATTGTTTCAAACTTGCTCAAAGTTGTTCCTTTTGCTCCAAATAAGTGAATTACAACCTAAAAAATAAATATGAACAAATTAAGTAACAGAAACAATAAAAATACTCAAATAAACAAGTGAAATGTACTAAGTATAAACCTAAAAATATGAGCAATTAAGCACTTATCACCATGCTCCTCAAGAAAAGCTAAAATACCCAATTATGTAGTCCTATAGTGAGTTTGGTGTAGTATCACCACCAGTGGAGATACTCAGGGCTAGAACACTAAGACGGAACATGGCCCTGGTTGGTTATTCCTAGATAAAAGCCCTCATTCCCTCTTGTTCGAGCCTGGGCAGAAAAAATAGGGAAAACTACGCTTGGAAAATAAATTTAATTAATGAAGAAGACTTCTTTATCATCAAATTTGGATGCGATGTAGGTATAAAAAAAATCCATTAAAAGGGAGCCTTAGCTTTATATAGGAAAGCCATTGATGTTACAAAAGTGGAGGACATGGTATGTCCTTGAACAAAAGTACAACCAAGAAGATCTCATTTAGGTTAGTTTTGATAATGTTCCACTCGAATATTAGTCCACTATAGGCTTAAGCTGTCTAGCTAGCTTGATAAGGAGACTAATTTGCTTAGATGAGCACAAAGTGGGGCTGAAAAGAATTGTATATGCTTAAATCTACTTGGAAATTGAGCTCTTAGAATAGCTAAATGACACACTTAGAATAAAAAGATTAAATGAAGTTGGAGGATTAATAGAGTATGAATAACAATTATATATGAATAAAAGCATATTGCACTGTTTATGAAAAATGATTGGAAGACTATAAGGGAAAAAAATTACTAGAGAAAGTTATGAATTAAAAAACTCAAAATTTGTGAATCCATAATAGAGCATAAGGAAAGGGAAAATTTATATTGAAAATGAACCAAATTGGCCCTTAAAAACTCATCAAATCACTACTGAAGCATCTCATAACAATAATTCTTCTGTTAAAGATAAAATGGCTTTACAAGATATGGAATGTATGAATTAGAGCTTTACATAAATTCCTCTCAAAGATATAGATACTGAAAAGTAGAGTTCAAATGATAAAGTAAGTAAGGTACTAATTGAAATATTTTCTAAGATTAGGCACTGATGATGGATATTAAGGAGGATGTCAAAATACTTTTATAATATAGAGAAAATTGAGGTTAAGGTTAAAGAGATCCATTTAAGCAAATCTAGAAATATAAAAGCTATTGTGGTTAGGTCAAGAAGGAAACTAGGAAGGAAAATAAAGTAGAAAAGGATCTTGATCCTATCTTATACCCCACGATCATAGCATGGAATATAAGGACTATGAATTGCACTATTAAGAAGCAAGTTATATATGATTATTTGTGGGATAGTAAATACTATATAATAGGTATATTGAAAGCAAAGATTAAGGAAAATAAGACCCATATTTATAACTGGGTTTTTAGGAAGCATTGGAAGATACTAACAAACCATCAACTACATGATAATAAGGGAATTATGGTTGAATTCAACCCTGACCTTGTTAAGGTGCATTAAAACATAATCTAACCAATTTATACACTTAGAGGTGTGTATTGACTGACTAGGTTACTGATTGCATTGAAGTAACTTTTATCTATGCCACAAATTATGAATTCCAAAGACACAATCTTTGGAAAGACTTGATCTTTATAAGCTCATCTATAAAAGCTCAATGATTGGTTTTAAGTGACTTTAACATCGTCCTCTTAGCTAATGAAAATGAATGAAGAAAGCTTGGAAAGATAGTAAGAAACATTATTTTTTTAACTACTTGAACTATATATAGGTCTAAGTAATCTGAGATATAATAATGCCCTTAGCTAGAGTAAACAATAGGATAGCAGTTGTCTTATTAGGGAAAAGCTTGATAGAACCTTAGTCAATCCTCCTTATCTTACAAAATTCTCTAAAAGTAAGGCACGCTTCCAAGTTCCTCTATGCTATGACCATAACATAAGGAAAGATTTAGATGTACAAGTAGGTGAATATGAGGGTTATAAGTGTACAAGGATGCTCCAAACGATGAAAAATGAACTAAAAATCTTTACAAGGAGAAAACTATACATAATAATGTTATAATTAGAAAGGTAAGAGAGGATTCAAGTGTTATCCAAAAAGATCTCAAAAGACTCCCTCTGGATGTTGTTTTAAAGAACAAGGAAAGAAAAGTTTTTTATATCTATACCTAGGAGCTAAAGAATCACTAGTTTGTTTTGAAACAAAAAGAAAAAGATCAAATTGATAAGAGATAGGTACAGGAATACCAGCAACTTTCACAACTCTATATTATGTAAAAGAAACACTAATAAAATCTATTCATTAAAAATGAAGCTAAAAAGCATTATCAGTGATCAAGAGGAAATGAAAAAGATTGCTTTAAATTACTTAAAAACTACCTTGGGAATCCTTAGAAACATTTGTTTATGTGTGCAAGTTATTAGGGTTCTAATATACTCTATTTCCCCTCAATAAAAAGAGATATTGGTTCAGCCATTCAATGCCATAGAAATCAAGAAAGAATTCATTAAAATTAATCTTAAGTAGTCCCCCAGACCTAATAGGCTAAATTCAAGCTTCTTTATGAAGATTAAACACTGACATGAGATATGGTAATGCAATGATAAAATTTTTCTGTAATGGCATACTATTAAAAGAAATTAATAAAACATATATGAGTTTGATACCCCAAAAGCATAATCATAGCATTTTAATGATTACAAATCGATTTTATGTTATAATGTTATTTATAAGATCATCTCAAAGATGCTTTCTACCAAGATCAAGGAGGTGCTAACATGCGTAACAAACCCAAGCCAGGGAGCTTTCATCTAAGGAAGAAGCATGAGGGACAATCTATTATTAACCCAAAAGCTCTTTAAGAGCTTTCAAAGTAAAAGGCCCTTGAAAAGAAAACTTGCAACTTCATTGATTAGTGATTCATCAAAGTGCTTTTGGCTTCCTTAATCCCTTCATCTTTTCAATAGAATAATACATCTCTACCACTTCCTATGCTATTCTAATGACTGGTGAGCCCATTTGTGCTTTCAATAGAGCTAAAATATTAAGACAAGGAGATCCCCCACTTCTATTTTCAATAGAGCTAATGGATTAAGACAAGGAGATCCTCTATCTCCTTATCTCTTTAGTTTATGCATTGAGGTCCTATATAGAGTGCTTGCAAAAAGAGTTACCCAGGATAATGCCTTTAGACTTCATCACAAATGTAAGAATTTGAGGCTAGTTAACCTATCTTTTATAGATGATCTCTTATTTCTACGTGGAGATATGATTCAAGATTTGTCAAGACACTAGCGAATATTTTGCAATCTTTCAAACTTATATCAGGTCTAACCATAAACATCGAAAAGAGCATCCTGTATGTTTCATTTGATGCATAAGGGATAAAGAGCTCGCTCTAAAGCATTTCATGGCTCAATTTTCTGGAACTTCCATTTAAATACTTATGGATTCCAATCTTAGATAAGAGAATCACTTATAAATATTGTAAGACCCTCTATGATGCTGTACAAAGGAGAATTGATCACTAGAATAACAAATTCATATCTTTCGCTAGCTATAATAAATCACAATCTCAATATTTACTGATATTACAACTTATATCTACCTCAAAATCATATTAGGGATATCAAGAAAATGTTGAAGAATTTTCTCTAGTTTGGCAAATCAAATGTTGCTTGCTAAAATGAAGTAGTATAAGGTCTGCTCACCTAAAAAGAAGGGAGATTTGTGGATAAACTCAAATAAAAAACATCAACAAAATGCTCTTTTCTATCTAGAAGCTCTTCATAGGCCTTAAATCTATTTGTATCAAATGGATGTACTCATACATCTTAAAGGCCTAAAGTTTTTAGATCATTAAACCTAATTAGAGCAACTCTTAAAAGTATTATGAATCAGGAGAAGAAAGTTGTGGTTGGGGATGAAGGTAAGACGTGGTTTGGTATGATAATTGGAATGACCTTGGCCTCCTTCACCAAATACAAGGTCTAGATAACCTCAAATTCTTAATTTCCTTAAAAGTAAAAATTAATGTGATCCTTAAGAATGTATTTTAATGTTATCATGAGCAATGTGCCAAAGTACAAACCAAACATAGAAACATGATAGAACAACTTGGAACTGTTATAACTCAAAAAGGTTTCATTTGAAAATTCTGCCTATACCTACTCTAACAATATAACCCATTGGCAACAATTTTTAAGTTAGTGATCAAGTGTAGTACTTAAGTGATTTAGAAGAAAAAGAATAGAAGAACAATTTATAACGAAGCAAAGTCTTCACTATAGCAATGGTCTGATGTACCAGATGATCTTGACAAAAATATTAAGCTGAGAATGAACTTTGACCTGGATTTTCGATGGAGTATATAATCCCTAGTTGAAGGGGGTTTCAAGGCTTGGTCTCCCCTTCTTCTACATAGTGTGATGTTGAAGTGAACAATTTTTATAAAAAAAAGTCTTTTAGAAAGATAATAAAAAAAAACTTATAGAAAGAGTAAACAGGAAAAAAGTAAAAATAGAAAGTTTGCTATGTACCAGTGAGGTTGGCCGAGTGGTATGACATAAGTTTGAACATCATTATTCACATATTGGACCATCTAATATCTATTTTTACTCTTTTAAATTACCATAGGTCAAATTATTTTAAGAAGCTTTGACAAAAGCAACCAAATGAGGCCTAAATATGAACACAAATTAGTCGCCTAAGATATCATCGCACGCCATGCTCACGTCATTGCCCAGGTTGAGGGCAAAACCATATTCTAAAACGGTAAAACCTGTTGACAACATTAATAGAAAACAATCCCATCATAATATATTGTGGCTGCTGCTCTTGCCAAGGCACTTTTAAGTTAATCCCTCAAGTTTGAAAACTGTGGCTCCTCTTTACTGTTAAGGGCCCACTTGAACCTAATCGTACTGCATTTAATCACAACTCGCAAGATTCTCATTTACCTAAAACTAAAAAATTTTCATTCAATTTTAAGCCATTGTTGATCCAAACATACTTCCATTGTCTATACAATAATTTCTCATGAAAATGACCCTTAAAAATTCGACTATATATTTATAACTTCACCTTTAAAAAGCTAAATGCAGCCGCTCAGATTAAAGCAATTTGCAGCCTAAAAGTCCTATATCTCAACGTCAGCCTGTTTTCTTATCGTAAAAAACCACTGATTGTCACTTAGTGGGAAAACGACCAGCATCTTCAGTTGTGTTACTTCAATCGGCAAGTTGTTATTGAACTTGTTTACTTTTTGTCTGGCTTAATTTCCTGTCAAATTCTGCTATCCGGCATTGGAAAACTATACCTCTAAAATCAACGGAAGACAATGTTAGTAATTTTTACCCAGCATCCCGTAAACTATAGTCCTCTTCATATTTATCCACTTCTTTATTTCCCAAAGAAAAGTTGTGTTACTAGTGGTTATTAACTTACTATTAGGTTGTGCTTTTTGTTTGTTTGCTAAACTATATATTTCTATCAAATGAAGGTATAAAAAAAATGATAATACAAGCAATGAGAAATTTGAAGGAAAATGGATTAGACAACAATAAAATTAAGGCGAGAAGCAAAGAAAAAGCTGGGAACAGCACTGGCATAATTGACATATTATAGGTGTTTAATGTTAGTGTTGTAGGATGTTTCAAGCTTCATCAACAGGGGGGTCAATGGAGGAGCAGGAAGTACTATTAGAAACCAGGCCAAGAAGAAAGTCAAAGATATCGGTGGCAATAACAGCAGAGGCAACATCTTCTTTGTGGAGTGTCCTCCTTTTCCCTTGTGTAGTCTCCATCCAAGACCTCTGTGTTAGCTCGTGAATAAACAGCTCACAAGCCTTGGAGAACACAATTGGAGCCTCCCCAGATATCATTTTCACATCATCACCAGATTTCTTCATGATCTTCTTGATCCTTGCCAAAGGCAACGAATGAGGAACAGTTTTCCCAGAAATCCCAGCAGAGAATATCCCTGAATACGTTCCAGGTTGCCTCATACTCACTATTATCCTGGTTAAGTATAATATTGATAATGATTTACACGGAAGTTCGCTAGTTAAGGAAAAGTTCTTTGAAAGTTATGAAGAGAAGAAAAAAGCTGAAAGGGAAGTTGTGTTATTGCATGAAGAGAATACTGAAACACTTCGTAGGTACTTATATAAGAGAGTTGCTTCACTGGCCGGCCAAGCCTGCTCTTAATTAAGCCGGCCAGTTGAAGTCAAATGCATGCAATAGCTTGCTGGATTTTGTATTTAGAATTTTATTGCTTCTCTTCTCTTGCATTCTAGTCCATGTACTTGTCGCATTATTTTGGGAACAGCAGGAACACGTACATTGAAAAAGGAAGTTTAATTACTAATGCTTAGTGGGAATGCATGCAAGAGTAGTATATATTCATTTAATCTACACTCCTTATATGCGACATTTCGCCAGCCTGTACGTAGTTGCCTCTTCCAAATCAAGGATTTGTGCGTGTGTCCTAACGGAAAACATTACATGTATCTCTGCCAAAACAAAATAGATTACAAAAGTTTCCTTTTAAAAGAACAAAAAATGTATTATTTATTGACATGTACATTTCTCTCTATCGATAGACAATGTGCAGACATTATTTATATTACTGAAAAGCTTTTTATGAGTTATATGGCTGGTACACAAGGGATAAAGAAAACTTGGAATAAGGTTACTCGTGATTGAAAAGTTACCGAAATAATCTTTTTGTAAAATATATATAAAAAAAAAAAGACTGTGTACAATTAATGACTTTCTTCCGATTCTCCCAAAGTTGAGAACTTATGCATTGGGTCAGCCCTTTTTCTGTCCAGCCAAAAATTTGATGGAGGTTGGGTTTAGGTATTCCATTCAAACACATGTAGGGTAGCATTTGCTATGAACTTTGAATCGCCATGTTGGGTGGCTCTCGGTTCACCAGGTAAAGTGGACCAAATCCAGCTACTTAGTAGACTTTGAGCTTCAAAACTAGGACTATGTTCCAGTCTACATATTCATTGCAAAAATGCTTAGAAATTCCTTAGCTGATTGTCGTGTACGAAAATTAGCTAACTTACTTGCACAGGTATTATTTCCCTAACAATAATTCATGACTTGATCCACAAAATTGCTGAAAATTTTGAAATTCCTTACGTAATGGAAAGAAATACAGGAACAGAGATGGAAAGTTACAACTTTAGAACATAATATGTAGTTGATCGTCCTACACCGAAGTTCCATATTATGAAGTGAAAAATTGTAGGAAAAAAACGATTTGGAATTATATTTGATTGACCATCTTCAGCCTCCATCATTCACCATCTTTAAACTCGTTGCCAATATTCAGGGAGTCACGCTCGGGAACTGGCACAATCCACTGCCTGCAAAATTCAACATTTGCAACTATCTTCATAAAAAAGCTGGCATTGTTGACAAAAATTAATCCACATAACTAGTATCTTTAAACATACTTGGATTCCTTGTGGTTTGCCTGGCAAGTCCATCGAAGAAGCAAGTAGCACCCTCGTTCCTGTACCTTGCCCAGTAGGAGCTAAACGCATAGCTCGCATGCCAAGTAATAGACACTGGCTCGTAGCATTCTTTCCCTGGAGCCAATGCATCACATGTCCCATTGCCTTGATTGCAAGCAAACTCTAGTGCCCTCTCCAATCTCATCAAGTCAGCTCCTTTCTCCACCACACACCACAACTTGCCTTTATAGGCCACATTTCGGTGAGGAACAGGCAACGGTTTGTAGTCAGATAGCCGCCTCTTCCCTGTCAAATCAATGTCGTATACAGGCGTCGCATTTGCGTACAACAAACCCCAATGTCGCTCTGTTCCTGGACCTCCCTTGATGTTTTCGTCGAACAATGAGAAGATAAAAGAGGGTATTGCTTCTCTTGGTCTCGCAGGTGTGCCAATTGGGTAATCAGTTGTCATCCTTTTTATGAAGTTTCGATTATAAGAAGCTGCATTATAGATATTTGCTCCTGGTTGATCAAGATCGCCTTCATGAGGCCACCCAGTCTCAGATATTCCTACTCTGATATTGGGGTAGCCTAGTCTTTTCATTGCAAAGATCACAGAGTCTATCATTTGGTCTACGAGGTTTGTGTAGACCAAGCCACTGCCAGGATCTGTGTACCTAATGCTTGATTTGAACAATGCAAAAGCAAGGCTCCTGTTGGTAGGGTTACCGGACCATGGAAAATAAGGATACACATCAACGAAGAAAAATGATTTGGTGCCATTCAAGAACTTCAGCAATGGCACGATAACTGAGCGAGAGATATCAGTTCGAAACGTTCCGTTTGATGGTGGGAATGGTGTTTTCAATACGTCCATAGCTACTGGGGTACCGATTTTGATGTTTCGAATACCGTGATTTTTTAGAGAGTTCTTGATCTTTCTCATTGCAGGTACAATATTGGGGCAAATTCGTCTGTCTTCTTCCGAATAAAAGCTGAGAACCTCGTTGCCCACCAGAATGAACCGAATCTTGGTTTCAGGGTAGTAGGTGAGGACGTTTTTGCGGACCCAATTGTTAGCTAAGGTTTGATTGGAAGCAATGTTGATGATTTCATGATTAGGGACCATAATGGAGACACGGATTTTAGAACCTGACAAGAGTTTCAACAGTTCAGGGTCTGCGTCGTAGAGCTTTACGAGACTTGCGTTCATTGATTTCAGGATTTCAATTGACCGATATGCAGATGGCAAATTGTTCCCTAGTCTGCCCAAGTTCACGCCGATCAAATTTTTGTTTTGCGCATCTGTTATCGTAAAATATAAGAACAAGAAATTAGTCGCGAGAGGTTAAAGAACTTATTTTTATATATAAAGATACTCACTTGAGGGGACAAGGAGAAAGAGCAGGAAGAGAACATAATGACTCATGTTTCGTGACATTGCAGAGCTTTGAATTGGACTGGAAGAAGTGATTTAATGCTAGATGCTTTCAATAGACGGACTCGAGGTGGTGCCGCCACATTAGTGTTTATAAAGAAGGTTTCAAAGAACATGCAGATTGGGAGGACACAATTAACATGAATTCCCAATTAAAGAAGCTCAGTAATCTTTGCGAGGACCTAATAAAGAAGACAAGAATCTGTTCACTAGACTTAGTGTGACAATTAGGAAAGACTAAAGGGAAATAAACGCTGATCGTTGATGATTTGGAAAAGGAAAAGGTAAAGAGCATTGGTTTTTTCTGGGCATTTATTTTGTGTAGATGACGATTCGGTGAGATCATACCAATACGGCACGAGTGTGGTGTCACAGTCTAACCGCCGTTCAGTGTCAGGGAGGATCACTCACACTCTCTCTCTCTATCAACATTTGAGCTACTTTTATTTGTTATCCACTTGAATCTAGAGCCTCCTGAGATACAGAGGAGTCGATCATTTGAGTTAACAGTCTGTTCTTTTTCTTCATACATTAGGATATTCACAAGTTAGTGTGCTTGGTCTGTCTAATAAATCTCGATACGTTAAGCTCTGCATATTCTGGACTGACTTCATCAGATAAAAGGCCTAAAACTGATATCTTTGGAGCTAGTATGGGCCATAACCCAATAAATGGCACCAAAGTTGAATAGCACTAGCAAGTGCAACTGTAAGACAAATGTTTGGGTTGTCTCAATTTCCATTTCCAATTGGCCTAGGTAAATTTCCATTCCAGATTACGCATCTTCTTTCCTACACTTTTTGCCCCTTTCCTGTATAGAAAATAGAAGCTACCATTACTATACGGCATATGGATTGAATTGGACACACCACTACTATTGCTGCTGCTGATAATGAACCCACATTTAAGACAGAGACACGTGGATTTTCCTCGTCATGTGACACAAGTAGCCTTTTCTGGGGTATCTTTTGGCGGCAACATGCAATCTTGGCATCTATTCCTGCTGCTCCTTTTCCCTGTATGAAAC
>JANIJF010000211.1:59101677-59120072 GCA_024520955.1 Erythroxylum bequaertii | reverse complement strand
GTCTGTTATTGCATTATTGTATAAATGAATGTGAAACTTGTGAATGTAGGTGGCGGAATTGAATGTGAACACATTGGTGGTTTCTGTGGTTCCTGGAGATGTGGGTAGGCCGACAGCGAAGGTAGAGAAGGGTGTGATCCGAGAAGGAACTTGTCAATGGCAATATCCGGTCTATGAGACGGTGAAATTTGTTAGAGATGCCAAGACTGGGAAGATAAATGAGAGAATGTACCATTTCATTGTCTCAAGTGTAAGAAAATTGGTTAGAATTTGGCAGTTTTTCCTTTTGAATTTTCTGTTTCAATGAGTAGTTCCTTTTATTGGGTTACTATAGGGATCGCCAAAAAACAACTTGGTTGGAGAAATTTCTGTTGATTTTGCTAATTATGCATGGGCGGCAAAAGCTTCCACTGTTTCCCTTCCCCTGAAAAATTCAAAATCAAATATAGTTCTGCATGTAAGTTATCTCTCTCTCTCACACATTTATGTTTGTCACGTGTTTTGTCCCCAGAAAATAATGCTTTGGAGCTTCTTTCTTGTTTTCCTTCTAGATTTTGATTTTGTATGTTGGTATTTTATAGGTTTCCATTCACAGGCTACAGGCAGACATTGATCAAAGGTAACTATTTGTAACTTGCGGTTTATGTTAGTAACTATTTTCAAGCTTTTGAGGTTTCTTCATAGATTTTGTTATAGTTTTTGACCTTAAGAGAGCTTTTACAGAGAAATGAATGAACCCGATGATTCAAACTTGAAACCTCATAGTAGAAGCTTGAACACCCTTCTAAGCAATGGGCACACAGAAGAAAACTTGAAGACTCGTAGCCCTGAGGTAAGCTTGCTATATATTTTTGAAATCGTTGCCCAAGTTTAGCTTGTTTCGATGAGAAAAGATTAAAAAAAAAGAAAACAGAGAATAGATTAAGTATACATTTCATACTTTTACCTTCTTCTCTTTCTGCATTTCACCTATTTTTCATTAGTTTAAGCATTATAAAATTTTTATCCAAGAAATGAAATGTGCACTTTTCATTGTTCACAGGACGGATTACTTAACAATACTCCCAAAATCGCTGAATTAAATGGTTGTTATGGAGCCTCTAGTGGATCTGACATTACAATGTCAAGTTCTGAGAGCAGCTCTGGTCTCACTACTCCACGAGAACTTGGACCAGTAAATAATTCTCTTCCCCAAGATCATAATGGCTTCTTATCATCTCATACCCAGTCCTCAGCAGCCCATAAGACAATGGGAAATGCTTTGTATCCATTCTGTGGTGAACATCAGCAATCTGAGTGTGAGTGGTCAGCAGATTCTGATCATGGAGTAAGTGCTGATGACTCAACAAGCAGTTCTCAAAGCATCCTTGCACAAGAAAGACCTGAACAGGCTTCACATATTGAGATCGAAAAGCTAAAGGCTGAAGTTGATGCTTTAGCTAGACAGGTAGATGTGTCAGAATTGGAGTTGCAGACTCTGCGAAAGCAAATTGTTAAAGAGAGAAAAAAGGGCCAGGATCTCACAAAAGAAGTCACGTGTTTTAAAGAAGAGAGAGATGCATTCAAGGAAGAGTGTGAGCAACTCAAGGCCTTCCAAAAACGAATGGAGGAGTCAAAGAACAGAAATAAGTTACAGTTTGATGGTGGGGATCCAAAGGCCCTTATAGAAGAAATCAGACAAGAACTGACATATGAGAAGGACCTGAATGCCAATCTTCGATTGCAGCTGCAGAAGACACAGGAATCAAATGCTGAGTTGATACTTGCTGTCAAAGATCTAGATGAAATGTTGGAGCAGAAAAGTAGGGAAATATTCGATCTTTCAAATAAACTACCATCCAGTGGGAATGCTACGTCAAGAATTGAGACTGATGATGATGAAGAGCAGAAGGTCCTTGAAGAGCTTGTTAAGCAGCACAGAGATGCTAAAGAAACGTATGTGCTAGAGCAGAAAGTTGTGGATCTTTGCAATGAAATAGAGATATGCAGGAGAGATAAAGATGAAGTGGAGATTCAACTGGAACAGCTTGCACTTGATTATGAGATACTAAAACAAGAGAACCATGACATGTCATTTAAATTAGAGCAAAGTCAGCTACAAGAACAACTGAAATTGCAGTATGAATGTGCCTCTTTCCCCAACATAAATGAACTAGAAGCCAACATTGAGAGCTTGGAGAATGAACTCCAGAAGCAGTCAAAGGAATACACTGATGCTTTGAGCACCATAAAAGAACTTGAAACCCATATAAAGCGCCTGGAGGAAGATTTTGAGAGGCAAGCTGAGGTGTTTGAAGCTGATCTTGAAGCTGTAACATGTGCAAAAGTTGTACAGGAGCAACGAGCTATCCGAGCAGAGGAAGCTTTGCGACAAACCAGGTGGAAAAATGCTAATACAGCTGAGAAGCTACAGGAAGAATTTAAAAAGCTGTCCACGCAAGTTGCCAATACATTTGATGCGAATGAGAAGGTGGCTATGAAAGCATTAGCAGAAGCTAATGAACTACGTGCACATAAAATAAAACTAGAAAGAATGCTTCAGAAAGCTAATGAGGATATCCAATTAGTTACGAATAACTATGAGGAAAAGGTGCATCAACTCTCGGATCAGCAAAATTCCAAAGTTGATGAGATTGAAAAACTGTTGGCAGAAATTGATGATAAATCCAAGCAACTTGAGCTCCTAAAGAAGCAAGAGGAAGAACATGCTGGTGAATTTTCCCATGAGATCGTAGGGCTACAGGATGAGGTTAAAAGGCTTACGATGGACAAAAATCACCTCTCTGTACAAGCACAACAAATAGAAAATATGAGAGTTGAACTTGAACAGATGCAGATATCTGTCAAGCATGCTGAGACCCTGGTGCAAAGAGGAAACGTAGAAAGAAATGAAGTTGTAAGTGCAATGGCTTTGCTAAAAGAAGAAGCGCAAGAGTCAATGGAGGAGTTAAATAGGATCAAACGTCTCAACACTGAAAAAGAGACATCAGTTAGTCTCCTACAAGCAGAGGTGGAAGCACTTAGAGTTCAGTGTAAGGACTTGAAACATGCTTTATTTGAGGATGAGCAAGAGAAAGAAAAGCTCAGAAAGCAGGCATTCCAAGTGAAGAGTGAGCTTAAAAAGAAAGATGAGGCTTTAGCAAGTCTGGAGAAGAAGCTTAAGGAAAGCAACAAACGAGCAGCATTTTCTGATGGAGCAAAAACTCCAAGAAACAAGTCTACTCCAGTTTTTCATGGCACCAAAGAGGTTGCAAGCCTTAAGGAGAAAATAAAATTGCTTGAGGTAAACTTACAACACTAATCCAATTGGTCAGAATTTCTCAAAAATGGACTCTAGCCTTCTTGGAGAATTCACGTAAATTTCTAGAAATGACTTAGACTTGTTGCAGCCTGCAGTTGACAGGACGATTAACTCTTCATTTTGTTGTGTGTCTAACAGGGGCAAATTAAGTTAAAAGAAATGGATTTAGAAACCTCTACACTCTCGTTTTTAGGGAAGGAAAGAGAACTCAAAAGAATAATCGAAGAGCTGGAGAGCAGAGTTGAAGAACTCAATCAGAGCGATGCAAGTTTATGCAGTAACCCACACCACCAGGTTAGTTTCTTCTTATTTAGCTTTTTTCTATAATAGCATATCAGTCCAGAAAATTTCTAGGATAGTTGATATGGTCTTGTATCTGGGTGATTGTAAGCAACTTGAACTAGCCCCACGAAAATTATCCAATCATGTACTTAGTGTAACAGTAGACCATTTTGGAACAACGTATTTCTTGCTGAACGACCTCACTACGTACTAAGCACTTGGTAATAGTTTGAGTTGGTTTTTCTTGGACAATTTGTTTGGATCAAGCACCCTGATATATTGATTGAATCATCACTTGCTTATCAATTAATCATACAAACGTTGTTATAATTTATTAGCATTTTGGTGCAGTTTATCGAAGAGAAAATTGGAAATGCTCCAAGTCTGCTTAAAGCTGACACCGTAACAAACTCTAATGAAAATGCAAGCAATGGGAATGGAATACTGTTGGTTGAGAGGTACAATTTCAAGGAAAAGAGCTACTACTGATTAGAATTTCATATCTTATATATTATAATCCATTTATAGTAGATGATTTGAGGGCATTTATTACGTTACCATAATCAATCCATAACCTTGTTCCACCAAGTTGGTGACTTTTATTTCTGTTGTTGCAGCAATCTGGCTGATATGTCCGAGAAAGAGAAGGGAAACTCCGACGTTACTGATATTGATGTGGACAGCGATGAGTTGCAATGCGAACTAGAATCGCTGAAGGAGAGAAACAGAACAATGGAAAGTGAATTGAAAGAGATGCAAGAGAGATATTCAGAAATAAGTCTCAAGTTTGCAGAAGTAGAAGGTGAAAGACAAAAGCTTGTAATGTCACTACGAAACCTGAAGAATGCCAAGAAGATCTAAATGTTTGACCTTGGTACTGAAACCTATACCGTGTATAGTTAAAAAATGGTGATGTACCAATCAGAAAACTACGACAGTTTCATCAGAGTGAATAATTACTTTGTAAAAAAATTAATACGAAATTAACTAGCAACCATGTAGTTACGAGTTTTCTTCCCCCTCCAATTCTTTTTTTCTTTTTGTTGAAAAGTTTCAAGGCTTCGTATGTACGGAACATGTTTCTATGAATTGTATTCATTGAACTTTTTCTTAGTCCAGACATCAAACCATTTTTATGTTCTTGTTTATAGTCTTTTGTGTTCCTCCTCCTGTTTTTTTTTTTTTTTCCCCTGCAGTAGCAGTTTGCCGCTAAGATTGTAAGCCGACGCTGAAGGTTCAAACTCAATCCATCATGATGCATTTGAAGCCCATGTACACTTTTTAAACGGCAGTCTCAGTGTTGAAGTAACAATCACATGTGAGTTTATGAAACCAAGAAAAAAAGTGAGTAGGTGGTGTTTTCATGCCAATGTTAAAGGATCCAGGAACAGGCTGCTTGTTTAGTTTTTAATTATTAATATGCACAATAATCAGAAAATGATTTTAAAAAAAATCACAAACATGAAGTAGCATTGGAACAAAAGTTTCTGATACCCAACTTCTAAAACTATAAATAAAAGTCTGGCTCTAAAGACTGCTTTTATACAGTCTGTTATACCTTGCGCTTTGATATTTGCTAAGACCATTTAAAGATGTTAATGGAGAATTTTCTTAGGCACTGGAGATGGAAAAAGGGCCCAAACCCAACCCCGACCCAACATATCCATAAGTTAATAGACTTAATTTGATTTAATTAGATTTAGGGTCAAATTTAATCTTTTTATATATAAAAGAATTTTTATCTTTAAACTCGACTAGAGCTCAAGCTTCATGGTTTGACTTGGTATAAAGCTTGACTTCTATATTAATTATCCCTAATTCAACAGCTTCCTATTCTCTTCTCTCAATCATCCTACTTGTCTTTGTTTGTTGTTAACAAATATTAGTAGATAGGCCATTATAAGGAGATGAATGGCTTTAAAAGCTCTCGAATCACATCATAATAAACCAAAGGTCCTCCAACTTTTCTAGTTTCATCTTACAAATGGGGTCTTACATTAAGATCTCTATTTTTTCAAATCTCCATTTTTGTCTTCTCTAATTTATCTATACTTTTTGTGACTATTATTGGTACTTATCAATTAGAATTGAGGGGTTAATTGATTTTGCAAAGAATGGGAGCCATAAAAGGATTAAGGTCAAACTAGAATGCAATTGTTATCTAAAGGAAGAAAGTTTAGATCTTTGGCGAAGGAAAGGGGCCGATGATGATAAGTATGAATTAAAGCTTTGATGGGTTAGGCTAGAACAGGTAGTTAGCTAAAAAATTTGAACTTTAAGCAGGCTTCAGGCCACTCAAAATTTGATTAGACTTAGACTTAAGAAGCATGAGATAAGCTCAATTAAGATTCAAGTCAGATTTGAACTTATTGTAAAAGGATTTAGATCAGGCACATGTAGTTTTGGACTTAGTCCTGCCTATTGCCAACCCTAATTGGTTCATCATTAAATATGGTTTTGCAGAAGTAGTTGAAGGAGCAACCCTGACATATGTGCAATGATAGAGCTTAAAGGGTAATGATGAAAGATCTCAAGAAAAAAAAAACCTTTTCCAGGCAATTTACCACTCCATCGTAGAAATGATTCTCCATAAACCTATAAGTAAACAAATACATGATTCCATGAAGAAGAAATATCAAAAGAATGCAAGAGAAAAGAAGAAGCAACTACAACATCTTTGTGTTGAGTTTAGAACTTTGCAGATAAAGAATAAGGAGTCATTTGTAGATTATTGTTCTAAGAAATTGGTAATTGTAAACAAATTACATATCCATGATGAAAATATGGAGGATATGGCTATAATTGAAAAGCTACTTTAATCAATGACATAAAAGTTTAGTTATGTTGTTTGTTAGCCAAAAAATCTTATGATTTGGATATACTCAATATAAATGAGGTGTAAAATTCTTGCAAATAAATAAGAAGAATATCATTAAGTAGGACAATGAAGAATAAGCACTACAAGCAATAATTAATCCAAGGGCATTGGATACGATAATGGCTAGTGGAAAGGAAAAAAAAACAAGGAATAAGAGGGTAAACCAATCGAAGAAGATGTAAAGTATAGAACCATACTCATAAAGCAATAAACTCTATCAAGTGACACTTGTATAATGAGATGGAAAATTTAAAACAATCTCCAACACTGACTTGATTTAAAAATGATTATTAGGTTTAGAAATAATCTCAAGTTGAATGTTTTTTATTTTCATAAGTTTGGTCATTATCATTTAGAATTTTGCATTAACTTAAGCAAATAGTATAGTGTAAGATCAAATTTGGCATAAACATCTAGAGAGGAAATCACCTTACTAATGGTGTTCTACCTAAAATAGGACAACTATATAAATATGTGGTACTTGAACATGACCTATAGCTGCTATATGTGTCGAGATATATCAATTTTTTAATGAGCTAGATGAATCTTTCTAGATACAATGATGCTTTGGAGATAATTCACGTCTTGATTATGTGAAAAGGAAAGGTAAAATTTCAAAATGGCAAATTAATGTAGACAATATTTAATGTCTTTATACCCTAAACTTGAAGTCAAACTTACTTAGTGTGTATTATTTAGAAAAGAAGGGCTATGTGATTGTTATTAAGGATGGAAAATGGTAGATCGAGGATCCAAAATTAGGCCCAATAGAAAATCTTAACATGTTAAGAAATCAAAGTTCCCTTTGCATTTGTAGAATATTAGGCAATCATGTCCCCTTATGAAATTGAAAGATGTAATCCAATTTTGGCATTTTTGATAGGGCCACTTAATTTTTTTAAGTATGGAAACTCTTCAATAGAAGAAAAAAAATGGTTGGTTTCCAATAATTTGATGCTCCCTGTGTTTTGTGAGAGGATTATGATGTTAGTAAGCAACATGGATATAGATTTTCCAAAGACAAGGTATGGAAAGCAAAGAAGATACTAGAAGTGGTACATTCTAATTTGTATAAGCCTATAAGTCTAGATTTTAGTATCAGTAAACCGTAATTTTACCTTTGTTGATGGTTTTAATAGAAAAACATAAAGTTTAATTCATGCAAAAAACTATAAGGCCTTTGAAGTTCTTAAGAAATTTAATGTTCTTGTTTTAAAAGAGGTATATTTTTTCTAGTAAAGGTGTTATATAAAAATCATAGTATTAAATATATTTTTGCTGAGTTTGCTAAATTTTGTGCATACCATAGGATTAAAAGGAAAATTGCAATAGCCTATATGCCCTAGCAAGAGAAGCAATAGTGTAAAACTATAGTGGAAAACCAAGGAGGTGAAACTCACTTGTGAAAGGAAAAAGTATACAATCATCAACATATATTAAAACTAGGAGAAAAAACTCACATGTTCCAGAACCATAGAAGCAGTAGCACAGATGCAAACAATTGTTGATTGTGAGATCCCACATTGGTTGAAGAGGAGAACGAAGTATGTCTTATGAGGGCACGAATACCGCTTCCCCATAAACGCACTTTCCCTAGTGTGGGAAGAGCAAAACCATAAAGGTCTTAGCTTGATAGGCAACCCAAAGCAAACAATATCTGTGGGTAGGTGGTCTAGGTTGTTACAAATGATATCGGAGTCGGTTCCTGAATCGTTATGCCAGCGCGGACGCTGGGCCCGAAGGGGGGTGGATTATGAGATCTCACATTAGTTAGAGAGGAGAACGAAGTACGCCTTATAAGGATACGGATACCTCTTCTCCATAGATGTGTTTTTTGAGTATGAGAAGAGCAAAACTGTGAGGGCCTTGATCCTATGAACAACCCAAAGCAGACAATATCTGTAGGTGGGTAGTTTCGGCTATTACAGTTGACCCTTGACAAAGAGTGCATGAAGATGGATGGTGATGAACTACTGATGAGGTTACATTTAATAGGAATGCATGTGTATGTCTTACAGTGGGAATGAATGCACTAGGAATACATATGTCCCCCTTAGTTGATTTATGGACAACCTTTTAACTATTATGCCAAGTAGCTTTACTATGGTGTACTTGTAATTACTCCAATGACTCACATCGATGTAAAACTTTTGATATATTAATTAATTGTTTAATTTAAAAAAATAGTGCAAAGTCTCTTCTCGAGAAATAAAAATCTAAAGGATTTTTAACCATAAGCAATCAATTGGAGTGTCCTTATTTTGAATAGAAGCCTTACCTTTTCTATTCAAAATATGATACTAAAAGAGGCATCTAGTTGATGCAAATCATCAATTAATTATTGTAGAAATTTTGAATGTTTCACTTATGCTTATATTCTATATTCCAACATAAGCAAATTAGATGAAAGAAAAAAGAGAATGCAATTTTCTTAGATAGTGATCATTCAAAAGCTTGTAAAATATTTAATCATATTACTAAGAAACTTGTAATCAATTATTATCTTATTTTTCTTATATGGATTTTGATATAGGAACAGGTGATAAATGGAAATAAAGATACGATCATTACCGACAATAATAGTGAAATCAATATGAACAAAACCCAGGACCGTTCTGTTAAGATAAGTTTGATTCAAAGATATTAATATGAAATCACAAAAAATGATATTGAAATGAGCGATAAGATTAGAGTTTGATTGCCACTACTAATTTATATAAGATCGCAAATTTTAAGGGAACTTAAAACGAGAGTTACTCTTAAAGATTGAAGAAAACCTCCATAAGGTTTTTAATTGATCAATAACAATGGTAAAATCCCTAATTACATTAATAAGAAAACCTTTTGTATGAATACCCTAAAAACTAAATTTATAAAATGAAATAATACTCATATAAGAAAATCTTAAGTATCTAAACTATGATTCTGGTGCTTATTCTGCTTTGTACAATGTTTGTTACATTTTATAATTTTACAAGTGTAAAACATAGACATGTTTGACTTTGGTCACTGATTGATGTTTTACTGAAAGTGTATAGTGTAGCTATAGCTAGCATTAGCAAGTATTGTTAGTCTTATGAGAACTAGAATTACTAATACTAACTGTCTTTCTATTATCTTGTCTAACAAATTATGGTGATGGAGATTGATCAAATTCACATTTAAAGCAATAACTAAAACAAATCAACATAATTAAATAATTAGAACAAATATTAAACTAATAAACAATCAATAAAGACAGTGGCATCTAGAAGACTTCTCATACAAATAATACTTTACACGTTAATTTAACCTAAAGGTTATTGGACATGAATTGTTAAGTACATAGTTACTTGCATCACATTGCAAATCAATTCAATTCACTCCATAATTCTTCAAATGTTAACTCAATTCCTACCATTCCACTTAATGCATAAAGTGAACATACATAAGAAAAAATGTTAGAAACTTTAAATAATTCAAACATCAAAGAAATATTTAAATGTTTATTTGATAAGTCACAAAGACCTTTGACATAATAGTAAACACTATATCATAAATACCTAACATACTCAATTAGGTCACTATCTTAAATGGCTACTAATACCGTTCTTTAGCTTTGACCTTTTTATTAGTTTAAAGCTAACGAGGTGAAATTATTTAAGCTCATTTATGAACATACTACTATTTTTTCCTGTTTTTATTTTTCTAAGTAGGGTAATGAAAATGCTAAAATAGAATTCGCATTTAACTCAACATATGTACAAATTATACATAAAGTATTATTATAAAATCAAGTATCCATTATCAAAATGAATAAAATAAATCGAAATCAACTTGATCATAAAATTGTAATTATTTTCCTAATTAAATCAATTCATGTTTGTAACTAAATGAAAAAGAATTACCTTAGTCAACATCTTTTTTTTTTTTTGCATTCTTGAGTTATTCATTATTAAGATAATTATAACAAAATTGACAATCTTGACTATTAAGTAACTCCCCACACTTAAGTTGTCTATTATCCTCAGTGTATAAAACACACAAGAATAACGAAAAAGATTAATAATAATAGGAGGAGGTCAGTATAGCTGGTACTTCCCTGATAATAAAAAGATTCTCAGCCTTACCCAATGTCATTAACAATCGTCTAACGCTAGTCAAATCTTCTCTACTTTAATGTATCAGAATGATGTTACCTTTATAACTTACGAAAATCCATCAAATGTCAACTCACAAAAATTAGAAATATAAGAGTAGAATTAGGAAAATAACTAAATAACTAATCAAAATCCTATAAGCTACTCAGTCAAAATAAAAACACTAATTATTAGGTTACCTCCTAACCATTGCTTCTTTATGAGTCTTTTACTTAGAATTTTTAGCAAGTTTTGCTTTGACTTGGATCTATAATTAGCACCTTATTTCTACTTGTCTTCTTAAATAACAGCTCATTAGCCTACAAATAGGTCATATGCTACAATATAATAAGGACATGTGATATTAAAATAATAAGATCAAGTAAATCTGCTAGTTCCTATTTTAGTATCAATTTATCAATACAACAAGGAATAATAAACGCCTTAGATCATCAACTGACTCGAAAATCTTTTCTATGGAAAGTAGGAGCTCTCTGTACTTATGATGTTTGTTAATAATTTCTTGATAGCCTTCTTATTTAGATCCTTCTCTTCATCTTCCTCTTTCTCCTCTTTCTTCTCTTCTTGAACAATAACTTCTTCCTTTTCATCAAACTTTAGCTCCTCTCTACTCCTCCAAGTAAGAGCTTATTAGCTTACAAATATGCCATATGATGTAAGGATGTATTATATCAAATTAATAAGAACAAGTAAATATGCTAACGTACATTTTAGCTAAAAACCATCAATATGATAAGGAATAATAAAACCCCTTATATCATTGATTGACTCTTGATGGTTTTTTCTAAGAAAAGTAGGGGCTTTCTGTACTTAATATATTTGTCAATAATTTCTTGATAACCTCCTTATTTAGCTCTTTCTCCTCTTCCTTCTTTTCTTAAACAATAACTTCCTACTTTTCTTCAACCTTTAGCTTCTTTCTACTCCTCAAAATAAGAGCTCATTAGTTTACAAATATGCCATATGCTATAATATAATAAGGAAATAAGATATAAAATTAATAAGACCAAGTAAATCTACTAATGCCTGTTTTAGTAACAAATCATTAATATAATAAGAAATAATAAAACCCCCTATATCATCAATTAACTATAATTTTTTAGAGAGAAGTAGGAGCTCATTGTACCTAATATGTCTGTTAATAATTTCTTAATAGTCTCCTTATTTAGCTCTTGTGCTTCTTCCTTCTCTTTTTTAAAAATAACTTCCTCCTTTTCTTTAACCTTTAACTCCTCTCTACTCCTCCAAATAAGAGCTCATTAACCTGCAAATAGACCACATGATGCAATATACTAAGGACATATAATATCAAATTAATAAGACTAAGTAAATCCACTAATGCTCTTTTTAGTAAAAAGTTGTTAATATAACAAGAAATAATAAAACCCCTCAATCTCCTATTGACTCTAACAATTTATTCTGTGAAAAGTAGGAGCTCTTCAAACTTAAGATGACTGTCAATAATTTCTTGATAGCCTCCTTATTTGCCTTCTCCTCTTCTTCATCCTCTTTCTCCTCTTCCTAAATAGTAGCTTCCTCCTTTTCTTCAACCTTCAACTCCTCTCTACTCCTCCAAAAAAGAGCTAACTATCATAAAAGCAGCCCTTATATTTCAATATAATGATACATGGTATCAAATTAATAATCCTAAGTAAATCCATTAACACCCTTTTTAGTAATAAATTATCAATACAATAAGGAATGATAAAACTCCCTAGATCATTAATTGACTCCGATGATTTGTTTTGTGGAAAGTAGGGGCTCTCCATACTTAACTACTGATAATTTCTTAATAGCCACCTTATTTGGCTCTTCCTCTTCATCTTTCTTTTTCTTCTCTTCTTTCTCTTCTTGAATAGTAACTTCCTCCTTGTCTTCAACCTTTATCTCTTTTATACTCCTCCAAATAAGAGCTCATTAGCCTACAAATAAGCTATATGCTGTAATATAATAACAACTCGTGGTATACATTAATAAGATCAAGTAAATCCGCTAATGCCTTTTTAGTAACAAACTGTCAATATAAAATTATTAAGATTTTTGACATTCAAATTCTTAGGAATGAGGAAAACAAATGATTTGTTTAATTCTTTAAGAAGCTTACCCCTATAAAGAATTCCAATACCATAGTTATTATCATGTACCTATTAGATTTTAGGATTTAAAAAAAAAGAATCCACTAAATCAATTTGGGTATGGAGCTTTATCTTGATTCATCTTAAATAAAAGTTATTTAATGTCTAAAGTAGTGAAAGGCCTTGCAAGTTCCTCCTCCTACTGTTAAGAGATAAGGATGAATACCTTGATTGCTTGCATTTGAGAACCACAACTACTGGAGGTTATTAAATAATCTATAGACACCTTTTTAATCTCCTCTTACTCTCTAATAATGTTTTCATCACTTTTTATCAAGGAACATATCTTTTTTGGCTTTCCTTCCACTAAGATTTGCAATATAGAAGAACTTGGTGCTATTATCTCCATCTTTTAGCCAATTAACACTTGCCTTCTATTTTATTAATGAGTGGTAATTCTCTAGAGCTTAAGAATAACAAGAGAGATTCATTTTCTTATAAGCTTTGAGATCTACATTCCCATATTAGAGGTTCATTGCATCTTAAATTGCAATTAAGTTTTCTCTTAATTTATGAATGTAAGATTTTATGTCTATATACTTGTCCTGATAAAGCTTTTTTATCTTCACTTAAATAACTTTAAGTTTCCTAACACACTTGTAAGATTTGTAGCCTTTTACTTTAGCATTAAGAACTGTCTTAATTGTATATTCAAACCCTTCTAAATTAGACATAATGTTGTTGAATCTAAATTGGGTTTTTACTATGGTTTTTTTAACATTAAAACTTACTTTGACGAGAGAGTGGTTAGAACATAAAGAGTGGAAAAGAGAACTTCTATTGGATACTTTTAAGTTCCACGGAGGATTTGCCAATGCTCAATCTAACTTCTTCCTTATAATCTAACTTCCCCCTTTTTTGTTGCTCTATGTGAAATAAGATCCCTCAAACCTTAGTCTTTTAAACTTACATCATTAATACATTTAAGCACATTTTCATTTCTTAGTTTATTAGTAATCCTTTCACCCTTGGCCTCTTGAGCTAGAATGGCGTTGTTAAAGTCACCTATTGCTATCTAAGGGTCTCTTATTAAGGAACTTAAAGATGAGTTGTTAAACTATAGGGAATTCTTTATGAACTCATGATTAGCTCCATATGTAAAAATTATACCAATTCTATAAAGGTTTGGTTTAATATTAACCATCAGAAGAATAAACTGATTTGAGCTAAAAGTATGATTATACTTTGGTGATAGGTTATTAAGATCCCTCCATTGTGATGGGCTTGGTGGTTCCATATAATTTCTCAATTCTTGTCAAAAAGTTAGGTACATTTATGTTGCTTATCAACTTTTACTCTTGCTTATGATAATCCAACCAGCTTTGGCTTCTTTAATAGTAACAATCCTTAATCTTTTATTATTTTTTAGATGATTCATGCCCTTCTATTTTCATATAATGATCATGTTAGAGAACTAAGGATCTAAAACCCTTTATTATTAGGTTTCCTTTTGGGTTTCTTTCTAGATTTTGTCACTAAGCTTGAAGATTTGTCACATCCCTTCATAACTACCTCATCAAGAGTATAGTGCATAATTACATGACAACTATCTTTTAAGTTCGCCATACTATTCTACACATTTGGATTAGTTCCCTCTAGACGGGTGGTTTCAATTCTCATCATAAGTTGGTCTGTTTCTTGAGATATATAGACCCCAGTTTTAACCTTATACCTAGTTGTCTATTATGTTACGAGTTTTAAGGTCTCAACTTCCCCCTTATATTCTTCTCTATTTTTCATTATGAACATTCTCTTTAGAGATTCTTCTTCAAGTTCCAATCCATATTTCTTGTCCTCTATGTCAAAATACATTGTTAAACCTAAATTTTCATATTATAAAGTTCTACCTATTGGCTTTTAAATCTTCCTTTCTAAGAAATGGGTGGTTTTATTGGTACGAGAGCTTTATTTCAATCTTTTTAAGACCCCTTCATCATTTAACCTTATTGGTTTCAAGGATTTAGGAAACTTATACTCTACGTCCACTTTCAAACATATTTTTGCATAGCACATTCTTCTCATCCCTGAGAAATGGGTGGTTTTATTACTATGAGAGCTTTATCTCAAACTCTTCAAGGACCCCTTCATCATTTAACCTTATTGGTTTTAAGGATTCGATAAATTCTACTCCATGTCCACTTACAAACATATTGTGCTTTAATCTAAGAAAATTGGTCCTCCCAAAGAGCTTATAAGATAGCTCAGTCTTGTAGTGGATTAATACTTAGGAGGGATATTATGAAAGTTGATCCAAGCAGGGATGCACTTGGTATTTCTTATCCAATTTCATTTTATGCTTCCATCTTTAGGATAAAAATGGTTTTCCTTAAACATGCCCTGGACCCAATTTCATAACCTTTTGCATGTTAGCTTCGCTTTCAAAGCTAAAAAATAAAGAAAACCTCTTCATTTATAAGAATTTTATTAAGCCCTAACCTTCCCTAGTTTACGTGTATCGATTTTTACACTAGGAGAAAAGGAAGTCTTTTGCTAATGAAGAAGTCCACCAAGTAGGTTTTCCATATGACTACTCTTGCCATAAGGACCTCCAAAGGAAGTGAAACATGGAGGATATTACTATCCATTATACTAAGAATCTATCTTATTTTTTCCTAAAAGGTATGGTCTCTTACAACCTATTTCTAACTTCTCCTTAGTGACTTAAGAGCTAGGTTTGTAGAGCTAGGACCAAAAAGGGCATTTACATTTCTAAGGGTAAAAGAAGTTGAGGCACCAAAGTAGTTAGAGGAGGACCAGAATAAGCAGTGGTGTTTGGTTTGTGTATAGCAGTAAAGGAACTGACTAAAAGGGAAGCTTAATCAGTAAAGTTGAGAATGAAATTAGCAGCAGAAGTTACTTCATAGGTGTCTTAGGATAGTGAAACAAATACAAAAAGCTGAGTAATGGGATAAGGAGAATGAGGAGAGAAAGTAATAGAGGACCACAGAATAAGAGAAAAATGCCGCCAAAATAATCTATAAAGGGAAGATGCAGTAGGTAGGAAAAATCCCACCTAAGTAACTTACATAATAAGGTAACAAAAAACTTAAAAGCTAATGGTCAAAGAAAAAATGGTAAAAAAAAGAAAAAACGACAAGTAAAACAGAAAAAAGAGTAGAGAAAGGTGAATAAAGGTAATTAAGTACTTCGTATATGTATATGTATTTCACTATTATGCTAATTGTTCTTTTATTTTACTTTATTTGTTGTTTTGTTAATGGTAATTGATATTGAATAATTCTTTTACAAATTAAGTGAAAAAGAAATATTTTAGATAGATCGGTGAAGATATAATCCACCGTATCAAAGTAGGGTGGCTGAAATGGAGAGATAAGAAATTTTATGTGACAAGAAGATACTACTCAAGCTCAAAGGTAAATTCTATCATTTAGCGATTAGGTTGGCTATACTATATGGGGCTCATTAAACAAGTGCATAGTCATAAGCTAATGGTGGCAGAGATAAGGACGCTTCGTCAGATGTGTAATCTTACTAGGAGAGATAAGATCAAGAATGTTTTTGGAAAGAGACAAATTAAAGGTGGTTAGTATTAATTAAAAATTAAGAGAAACGAGGCTTAGGCGATTATGGAATGTTAAAAGGAAGCATCATGATGCTCCAATGAGAAGTGCGAGAAAATAGTACTTAGGAACTGTAAAATAAAAAGGAAGACCTAAGAAAAACTAGAGAGAAGTGATCAAGAATGATGACTCTGTTGAAACTTGCCGAAGATATGGCCCGCAATAGAATGCTTTGACACACTAAGATACGAATTAAGGATCTCTCTTAGAGAAGTCATTCTCATTCTCTCAGGTCTTTTAAATATATTTTCCTTCAAGTCTTTTGTTTTACAATTAGCCTTAATAGTTTGATTACATAGTACTTCCCTCCTAATTTTTTAACCTGAACAGTTTATTACTTAGGCTATTTATTTTCTTGTAATGATTGATTTGATTTATTCTTATACTTTTCATTTTTTTTCTAGTTTGTATATTTATTTACTTGTGTTATCTTTTATTGTTGATCTTTACCACATTCGATATGTAGGTCATTATGTATTGCACTGCAATTTTATATTTTTTATATTTCTATATTTCTATTTATTCATATGTATTTATGTTTTATATTATCAATATTTTGCGTTACATGTTTGTCTATCGGAAACAGTCTCTCTAACATGAAATGATAAGATTACGTACTATTGTATCTCTCCAGACCCTACATTTTAGTAGAATTCTGAGTGGGTGTTGTTGTTATTGTAAATAAGATAACTTTATGATTGATGATGTTATGTTTGAGTTTAATTTTATTCTTTTAAGTTAATGGAAGAGAAAGAGAAAATGAAGATTAATTTATTAATATAAAAGAAATTTATAATTGAATAAGAATAGTAAATTTTAGAGTTAGGCTTGATTTATTTAATCAAATTATGAATTGAAACTTTAATATTAGATCATACAATGGTAGATGAAAGTGTCGACCAGTCAAATAATTTCTCGACTTCTATTTAAAGCGTGACAATACATGATTGTATATATGTAAAACAACTAAAAAGTAATGGGAAAAGGAAAGGAAAAAAGAAAAAAAGAGGAAGCAAAATGCCGTGTAAAGTGGCAGTAGGTCTATTCCTGACCAAAAAGATGCCTTGCCATTAGCTGACAAAATAGAAGAGTTGTTGGGGGAATCTTTTGATAACAAGACATTTATACATGCGCAAAGTTGACGCGTTACTTTTGGGTATAGAAGCTTGCCAAGATAATCTTTTCCACCGTGATTTTCCTGAAAAGAATTTCTTTATAGACATACGGAAATAGATGTTTTTGAATTCTAACATTTCACAATTTTTGACGCATCAACCCGTAGACTGTGACCAGAGCCATAATGAAGGAATGGTCCACATCTGGTTGAACCACCAATGTGAGTACATCCTCTCCCAGTACCACTCCTGAAGATGACTGCTTTCTCTCAGCCTTTAGATACCAAAATTATGTATCGGTTAGTAATTATTAAGAAGATTATGAAATGAAAAACAAGTTAGGAGAGAGCAAGGCTCACCTTGGCAACAAGTGATCCATTGCTGTTTGTGATCTTGAATGCGATTTTCCCAGCTGAAGCTTCTAACTTATAATACCTGGTTTTGGACTTGGACCCCGGAATGACTCGACAACATAAGTCACCACTTAAAAAATCCACACGTCTCTTTGTTGCTTGGAAGAAAGGGTTTTGCTTTGCTGATTCAAAGCCATCCCATCTGTAGCCCTTCCATTGTCCGAAAGGCCATTGTTTCTGTCGAACAACAAAATTCAACTTAGTTTTGAGTATTCGAAGACAGAAATCTTTCCCTTTCACGCTGTAAAAATGATAGATCATACCTTAAATATGGTGAAGATAACATTGCCCTTGAGATCCATGAGATAAACGTCATTGCTGCCCTTCTTTTCGTAGTTATCGACACGATAAACAATTTCACCATCAGAATTATAAACCGTGCAGCCATTCGCTTGCATAACTAGCGATTTCATCCATACAGTGAAGGTCTCAATCTTTGAAGTGATATAAGCTGAAGAAGAACAACAATGGCATGAGGATGAAGATGAAGCAGAAGAAGACTGAAGGGAAGTGGATGGATGAATCTTAGACGCCATGTGCTTCAGGCTTCC
>JANIJF010000211.1:58853213-58865052 GCA_024520955.1 Erythroxylum bequaertii | reverse complement strand
AATCTCGCTCTGACAAAAGTCTCCAATCTCTTTGACACGACTAATATTTATAGCCTTCGTCTTCAACTGCTTCTTGAAAACTGCTTCTTGATTCTTTAAAGAAACGGTTATTCAGTTGAGTTCTGTAACTGACTCAGACTGATGCTTCCGTCTATTTTCTTATTTCCGTCTGCTTTTTGATAGCTTTCGTCTGCTTTTGCTTCCGTCTGCTTTTGATAGCTTTCGTCTGCTTTTCAGCTTGCGTCTGTTTTTCAATAGCTTCTGTCTGTTTTTCTTCCGTCTATTTTCTACTTAGCCTCCGTCTGGTTTTACTTCGCTTCCGTCTGCTTTTTCTTTCATCTGTTTTCTACTTAGCTTCCATCTGCTTTTACTTTCATCAGCTTTTTCGTTAGTCTACTTTTCATTCATCTGCTTTTTGTTTATCATCAAAATTATTAATCGTAAAGTCATTTTGACTTAACACGTAAATCTTCTATTTGTTGAGACGAACTATCAATGGGTGGACATCATAACTAAGCCATTAAATGAAGAAAGATTCAAAGAAATCAGACGAAACCTTAACATGGTTATGTTAAGTGATCAACCGTCTGACACGTCTTGACCCAGATAAAAGGTCGTAAGAGTTAACGGTAATAGTAACAGTATGTTACAAACAGTAACTTCTGTTACAAGAAAGTTTTGGAGCGAAAATTTCTCAGAGCTTTGAGAACACCACCTATTCTAGAACACTCTTGACATACCCTGACATCGACCTTTGAAAGAACTCTCAACACAAGTTCTTCGTTACTCTGTTTGGATTACAAACCTTCTTCGCTCACACTCACAGCCTCAGAAACCGACTTCACCTCTTTGAGAAAGATATTTATATAGTCAGTTTGTTGCTAACTACAGAAACAAATGGAGCCAGCAATGACCAGTGAAAAACTTGTTGATTTTGAGTCCTTGAAGCAGGACAAGATGGATATTGAACCAGAGATTGAGGCAGCCAGGTGGAGGAAGTTCTTTAAAGTTCGTAAGACAGTCTACACGGATGAAGTATATGACTTCTAGAAGAACATGCAAGTGGTAGAAAATACTCTTGTATCAATGGTGGATAGATTGTCGATTATAGTGACATTGGAGATAATCGAGAAAATCACTGAATGTCCATATGTTGGTGAGAAGCTCACGAGTAAAGCTCGATGGATGACGCAAGCTAGCGAGAAGGAGTTTCAGATCAACCGATAATTATATGGAAGTAATAATCCAAAGGAGAAGAAAGCCTTAAATCTTCGGGTCTCTGACAATGTCTAACCCTCTTCCTCATTCTTCTCCCGAAACCCCCAAATGTTTCCTCCGACCTTTCATATCTGTTTTGACGGCAAAACGTTGTTTTTATACCAAAAAGTAAGGTTTTCAGGTGAACTGTCATGCTTTCATGGGCGTGCATATGTTGTTCACAGCCGTGAGTATGAGTTATGGGACTCATGGCTGTGAGTCACCTTACATTGACACACCTCTCATGGCCATGACTTATTTTGTCATGGTTGTGCGATGTATCTTATGGCCATAACAATGTCACTCTTCATTCCATTTGGTATTTTCTTGTCTCTTTTAACTCTAATCCTTTGCCTTCTTATTCCATAAAGACAGGTGATTGTGACTCTCAAGAAGACGGTTCAAATAGTATACTTTCGACTCACTTTAGTTCTTTCACTTCCAAATTATACCTAAAACTAAATATGAACTGAAGTAAATGTCTTAAGCATTTTATAGTATGAAACACTAAATGTTATGGAATAAATGTATAATCAATTAAGCACATATCAATAATAATTTTTAATGACATGTTCTAAAAATCCATTTCACAATGGTATTAAAAGAATAATCAAGCTTCATAATAAGGTATAATTTATAATTTTATCATTATTTTATTTTATTATTAATTAAATAAATATTAATTATTAATAAGAAATACGACTAATGTATTTTAATAGTTTACATTATTTTAAATAATTTAAAAATAAAATTTTAGGTAAAAATTTTAATTTAATAAAATCTTTAAAATATATATATTTTATCTAAAAATTTTAATATTTAATTGTTTATAATAATAATAATTGATTTTTTTAAAAGAATTAAAGAGTATAATCATTAATGAAAAAGGAGGTGTTATAAAAGACCAAACATCCTCAACATAAGGAACTAATATAGGAACTTTAAAGTACTTCTACTTCTTTTTTGTGGTGTCTAAGCTATTCTCATTTTTAGTTTGGGGGCTATTATATCCCCTCTCAACCCTTATTATATGTCTATATTGAATCTTCATGCTTATACCATCTTTATATTGCATTTTCTATTCTCCTTTTTGTTTACTAGTATTTCTATTACCCACAATTTAATTTCCTTCAGCACTTGATCTTCAGGTTTCCCAATCCCTTTAAAACATCTTTCATTCCTTCTCTTTACAGCTTATACATGCAACATCCCATTGCTATAATCATCACTGCTTTGTCCTCTTTCGGTCTGATTTTATCTTCTTCCATCCAAGTAAGTGTTTATGGAAAGTTCATCTTATTGTTAGCAAGCTTGCATTTGTATATTATGCTTCCCCATATTTCCATTAAGTACTTGTGTTCAAAGAAAATGTGAATGCTCCATATATAAAAAGCATCTTCCCACCATATTCATATATCCTAGCCTATTTATTGTATTAGTTCTCTTTCTTGCCACTAATTGTAAGAAGAAAGCTACAATAGGTGGCACATTTTTGTTCGATATCACTTTGTCCCATTCCATTCTCTGCCCTCTTATTCTTAGCATCTCTTAGTTATTACTCAAGACTCTAGAAAGGATGTTTGAGCCATATACAATGTTCTATTCTTCTTTAGTAGGTTTGTACCTTGGTATTGCTAAGGTTATTTCTATGGGAACATTGCCTCATTTCTCACCATTTATGCACAATTTAATTTTAAAGTCAATAGAGAATCTCTCTAACATTGTAGGAATGAATTGTGAATGAATCAATGAGCTAACCCCTCTCTAGTAATCAAAGTATATGAGGCCAATTCCCATTTCCCATATTTGATTTAAAGTTGTCAACTACATTTCCTCTTAACTTGAATAGTTGTGACAGGAACCATGAAGCAGAGGCTTAACTTTATACTTTAAAGACATATACATGCACCTATTTAATCCCCAAGGATTTCTTATTCTCTATAAGCCTGCATAACCTTTTAACTATGAAAAATTTATAGCTAAGGTTAATTGAAGTAATTCCTAAACCTCCCTCCTCACTTTTACATTGTATTTGTTACTATGTGTATCTACCTATAGAAAGCTTCTCATTGCCCATTCAATTGTTTCGATTAGTTTAATAAAGAATAGATGTGAATTACAATATATATACAAGGAGTTTAATACATATTTGATCAGATTCATTCTCATCATCATCAACATCATCATCAACGCCTAATTAAAGCCCACTGAGGGGCGAGATTTGAGGAGATTCGCAGTCTTACCCTACTTAGTAGAGAGGCTATTTTTGATAGACCCATATGCAATGTGTCATGAAAATACTATAATAATTACAAATGGATGTGCATATGCTAAACAAAAATAATAAAATAAAATAACTAAGTAAATAAGTCAAATAATCATAAAAGATGAAATAAAATAACTAAATACATAAATACAAGTAAATAATAAAGAGAAAAATAGTAAAATTAATAATATAAATAGGTAAGGCAATATGAAAATAACTTCCGCACATAACATTTCAAAGATTAACAATAAATGGTAAGATAAGAATACATACCAGAAAAGACTTGTACAAAGGTAAACTCTAACCAGGCCAAAAGAAAACAAGACCTGTATATAAGTAACTCCGACCATGCTAATTATGCTAAATAGAAAACTAACTGAGCTAAACCACCTAGGAGGAAAATACTACACACTAAATTCACAGTACACAGATTCATATAACCTACAAGACTGTTAACGCTCTCTTTAAAAGATATCCTTTACTCAAATCCTAGTATGCCAAAGTTTTCTATTATAGGCCAAGTCCTTGGTAAGATCCAACCGTGCCATATCATTCTTGACCACTTTCTCCCAGTTCTTTTTACGCCTTCCTTTTTCCTTTTGCAATATCTAAGTATTATTTTCTCACATCATCTCACTAGAGCATTAGAGTGTCTCCTTTTAACATGTTCGAACCACCTAAGCCTTGTCTCACGTAATTTGTCATTAATATCAACCATCATTGATTTTTCTCTTACTGTAAGATTCCTGACCTTATCTCTTCTATTAAGGTTACACCTCCACCGGAGCATCCTCATCTCTGCCACCAAAAGCTTAATATTATGTATTTGTTTGATAGGCTAACACTCTGTCCTTTATAACATGATTGGCCTAATCGCTAAGCAATAGAATTTACCTTTAAGCTTGAGTGGTATTTCTTGTCACATAAGACCCCTAATGCACTTTCCCATTTACCATTTGAGTCAACCTGATGTAATATGATGGACTATATCTTCATCAATCTCCCCATTGCTTTGGATGATAAACCCTAGGTATTTAACGCACTCCTTTCGTGATATAACATTAAAGCTAATTTTTACATCCACATTAGTAACCACCTGACGACCAGAAAAGTTGCATTCCAAGTACTCAATCTTAATCCTTCTCATTTAAAAACCTTTCGACTCTAACAGTTCTCACCAACATTCTAACTTCACATTGATCCCCCTCTCTTGTCTCATCCACTAAGACAATATCGTCAGCAAACAATATACACCAAGACACATCCCCTTGAATATTCTTGGTAAGCTCATCCATCACTGCTGTAAATAAAAAAAGGCTTAATGTGGAGCCTTGGTGTAGCCCAATGTCAATAGAAAAATTCTCAGTGTCTCCTCCTATCGTCCTTCTTTTAGTCATTGCCCCTTTATATATATCTTTAATTACCCATATGTAGGACATAGGAACTCCCTTAACCTCCAAACACATCCACATGATTTCCCTAGAAACCCTATAGCGTGCCTTCTTTAATTTAATAAAACCCTTGTGCAAATTACTCTAATGTAATGCTTCTGTTGTGGACCTTCCTCACATAAAGCCAAATTGGTTTTCCGATATAAAAGCTACTTTTCTGACTCTCTTCTCAATTACCTTCTCCTATAACTTCATAGTGTGACTAAGTTGTTTAATGCCTCTATATTTGTTACAATTTTGGATGTCCCCTTTGTTCGTGTGCAAAGGAATTAACATACTTAGTCTCCATTTATCCGACATGTTGGTAGATTCAAGGATCACATTAGAAAACTTGACTAGACAATTAAGACCTTTGACACCTAGGCTCTTCCATTCGTCTATGAGTATCTCATCCGGTCCTACTGGCCTTCCGCTCTTCATTTCCCACAAAGTTTTTTAAATTTCTTCCTTTTTGATATGTTAACATCGAGACTAGTTATGAAATCTCTCAAACTTGTTGAGGTGACCTAAAGAGATGTTGTTTGGTATGCCTCCATTAAAAAGGCCATAGAAGTACCTTTGAAATCTACTTTTGATGTGATTTTCCTCCATAAGCACTTGCCCTACTTCATCTGTTATGCATCAAACTTGGTCTAAGTCTCTCGTTTTTTGTTCCCTAACTCTTGCGAACTTAAAAATGTTCTTTTCTCCCTTTTTTGTATCCAATCTGTTGTACATATTCTCATAAGCTTCACCTTTAGCCACTAACACTATCTTCTTTGCCTCTTTCTTTGTCGGTTTGTACTCCTCTCTATTAGCTTCTCTCTATGCCTCTGTTGAACTTTCCATTAAAGCTTTATATGCTCCTTTTTAGCCTTCACCTTTTCTTGTACATCTTCAGACCACCACTAAGACTCCATCTTACCACCCCTTAGGAATGTCAATAGACCGGGTCAGGTCGGGCCACGGGCAGGCTAGCTAACCCGGCTCACTATATATTTTTAAAGAAAAACATAAAAAATGACGTCATTTTTTTATGAAACGTTCAGGGCACTGGTCGGGCCAGCTCAGCCCAACGTCGACCCATGGTTCGGTCGGGTTGAACATGGTTGACGTATGGCCCAATCAACCTGGGCCAATTTTGGGTCGGACTGGGCCAAATTTGACATCCCTACCACCCCTTGACCTCTTAGAAACTCTCAAGATCTTTTTGGCAGTATTCCTTACCATTGTTGCTACTCACTCCCTCATTTGATTAGCATCTCCTTCTAATGTCCATTCGGTTCCATTTCTTATTCTATCCTTAAATTGTTCCACCAAGTCACCTTTAAGATTCCACCATCTAACTTTAGTACACCTCCTAGTATTTCACTTCTTCCTCTATCCCTTAACTTCAAGATACAAAACTAACATTCTATGTTGAGTTGCTAAGCATGCTTTAAGAATCGCTTTACAATCCTTGCACCTAGCTCAATCTCTCTGCTTTACAAGGAAATAATCAGTTTGAATCTTTGTGGTTCTACTGTTGTAAGTTACCAGTTGCTCCTCATTCTTCTTGAATAAAGAATTAGCTATCACTATCTTAAATGCTACCATCATGTTCAATACAACAATCCCACTATCATTCCTATCTTCATACCTAAAACCCCCATAAGTCCATGGATATCCATTCGAAGCTACCCCTAAATGACCATTAAAATCTCCTCCTCAAATAACTTTCTCAATAGTAAGGATCTGTTAAATCACTTCATCCAACTCCTCCCAAAATTCACGTATATGTTGTTCGTCCAAACCTGTTTAAGGTGCATACATACACACCACATAGAGAACAATATTGTTGACCACACTCTTAACAACCATAATCCTATCCTTTGTCCTTTTTATCTCCATAACATGATTATATGTTCTTAACAACTAAGATACATACCCCATTCTATCTTCTTGATCCCCTTGAGTACCATAATTTGAACCCATTAATCTCCTTCACTTTAGTCCCCATCCACTTTGTCTCCTGGATGCATGCTATATGTATCTTATACTTGCATAAAATCTCCACTAAGTCTAGAGACTTCCCTGTAAGGGTCCCAATGTTTAAAGAACCTATCTGTATTCTATCATCATCTTTTTTATTCTTACATACAAAATTCATCGAAGGACTAGCCCTTGTTCCATCCTTGATATACAAAGCCATCATTCCTAACTTAATGCCCCCCACAAGTCTACGAAAGCAATTCCTAAAAGTCCTTAGAGTCTCTAATAAACTATAAAGATTATAATAACCTAAGTAATGAATATTAGAGTACAAAATTTATTAATCTAATAGGCTCTGCTAATAGAAAACTAGGAAAAGGAAACTAGAAAAATGAAAAAGAAATAAGGGAAGTAGTCAATATATGTATAGGAATTGGAAAAACAAGACCGTTACCAAGCTAGAATAATAAAAAGTAGAACCCAGATCACCCAAAAGAAGGTATCCAAAGAAATAAAAAAGGAAAAAAATCCTGCTAGACAAACAAAACCTCTATATTGTAGTTTCTACAATAATTGCCACTTAGCGCCAAAAACACCTAAAGATGGAGAAACAACTTCTTGGTGGTACAAAAGAAAAAAAAAGAACCAATTGTAGCAGCACAATAAAAACTGTCAAGAAGATGCACAACTTGTCAACAAGATGCATGTGTCAAGGGGTTCACATACACATCAGACCTTACATATAGTCATTATAAAGATACATTCATGAGTTAAAAGCATTAGTCAGAACGTATGTAGCAAAAAAAGATGAAGCAACTAGAGAGTGATAGATATATTGTTACCAAAGTTGACGAGAGACAAAGATGAGCTCACTCCTAGAACTTGGATACCTTCACTTCACGAACAAACTGTGAAAAAAATATGTAAAGAAAAACAACAATCTAAAATACTAGGTGTTGTCAATTGTTTGTGTTAAAGATTCCCCAACTATGGCTTAATAGAGGACAAAATGAGAAAACAGAGGAACTCCAAAGATTGGTCCCCTATGTCAAAGCTAATCTTTCAAATCCCTCCCTACAAACTTCTAACCCATGCAAACAATATCACCAGAGAAATCTATAGTAAAAGTAGGAGGAATAAAAGTGAGATGAGCTGCGACTGGAGAATCATAAGAGGGGATAAATGCCATCCTGAATGGGTAACGATGAAGGATATGGACTGGCAATGTCGATGGTGAGATTTGCACAACATTCAATAACACCTGACACTGTTAATGGAGCTTCCACTGAAGATAAGTCGTTGTTGGTGAAGACTCTGTTTACTGATGACTACAAGCTTAGCGATAATATCATCACTCACTGAGATTGAGGCTAAGACTGAGGCTTCCGATATGAAAGAAGACTGGTAAAATGATATAGAAGAAAAAAAGATGAAGCACATAGTGGTTTAAATATCCCACCACCAAGAACAGAAATAGATCTCATAGATGTGTTGGGAACACACAAAGCTTCGATTTTTTTCCATTCTTTAACAAGAACCTAGATAAGAATGATGGAGAAATGAAAAATCTACAAAAGGATGAATACTACAAAATGTTCAGTTAGAAGAAAGAGGAAGCAATGGAATTGTGTGTGTAAGGAAAGAGCACTTTATCATAGTCACTCTCTTTACAGATAATGCTTTGTTAGACCAGTTGTCCAGCCTTTTATGGATCTTCTCTAGTAATAAAGTTCACTCTCTATAATGTAGCTTCCTTGTTAAAATAGTTAGTCCAAGATATAAAAATGGAGGCTACTTGACTTGTGCATTATAAATACTAGAAAGCCAACTAGATCTTTGGATTATAATAGAGGAAAGAAACGTCTTATGAAAGTTTAACCTGATAAGGCTTTAAAGGTTTGAATGGAGATCATTAGGTTGCTCAATAATTGATCACAATCTTTGGAAAAGATGAGGAGATCATCATCAAAGAAATGGAAAAATAGCTCCATCTTCTTGCATTTATTGTGGTATTTGAAACTAAGATCTCTAGATATATTGTATTTCATTAATCTTGTCAATGCTTTCATATACAATATAAACAAGTAAGTTGATGAACTATCTCCCTACTTAAGTCCCTTACAACATAAAAACATTTTAGCTAGTTAACCATTGATTAAAACACTAAAGAAAGTTATTAAAATGCATTTTTTTTGATCCAATTCCTAAAAAGTTTTAGAAATTTAAAGGTCTTGAAGAGATTCATGATAAATTCCCTATTGATGGAATCATATGCCTTATGTGTAAATCCACTTCTATAACACAGTTCTTTATGTGTTTTGTTCTTAAACAACTTTTGAGCAATCAACACTTTATCACCAATCAACTTATTTTTCAAATCCTTATGTGTCATTAATGTGACACTTGGCCATTTTCTTTAACTTTATGCCAGCAACCTAGAGATGATTTTGTAGAGGATATTGTAGCAAGAAATGGGCCTATACTCATCTAGGGAGTTTGGAATTAAGGAGAACAAAAAAAGTACAATTTTTTTTTTTGAAAATTGAAAGAAAGATTCATTGACTATAGTTAAACTATGTACAACATTATAATGAGGTCACCTTTAGGAAATTTAGAAAGACTACATTATAATAATCAATACACAAAAAGTTACACTACTTACAGTTCAAGCAATTAAGTTATAAGTTCCATTTAGATTTCATTCTAGTAAAAAAGTTATGTGTTGCTTCCTTAGTTATTACAAGAGCTTTGATTTCATTATCATTGTTCTCTGCTAGTTGGTATTTGCATGTTTCCTCCCTTATGTAGAGCCTTTTATTTCTCTCCTTCCAAAGGCTGTAAATTGTGATTGTGAAGGTTGTTTTAAACAACATGCCATCCTTCTTCTAATGCTTGGAAACTCTAATGAGCTAGCAATCCAATCGTAGGACTTGTAGTAAGCCTCAATTTATGAAGCAGTTGGCTCCACACAGTTTCAAAGTATATTGAGTTGAAGAATAGGTGGTTCTTGTCTTCAGCTGATATCTTGCATAACTCACAAATTGGGTCAAAACTTGTCTTTAGTGCTTAATCGATTTTTAATTCTATCCAAGTGATCATTAAGGCCTTAGGGCTTAGACTTTTCATCCAAGGTATTTTAGACCATGGCACTATTTCATATTCAGCTTGGAGAATGCTATAGTAAGGTTTGTTTATGAATAAAACTTTAGGGTTAGGTTTCCATACAATCTTATCCTTACTGCTGATGTTGTTAATAGATGGAAAGTGTTGATAGATCTAGTTAAACCCTCTGAAAGTACCAATCCATCTCCCTGCAGATATGAGTGATGAAACTTTAGTATTGAGAAGTATTCTACTTCTAAGGTGAACTAAGTTAGCCCTTTGTATTAGTGGACTGCAAATGAGATTGTAGTTGTTGGACTACCAATGGTGCTTATGGAGAAAGAGTGAGCTTCCTTATGAAGATCTTCTTTTGATGTCATTAAACTCTCAATTTTGTCTCTTAATTATCTAGTCTTACTGAAATTTTTCATTGAATGTAAGGATTTATTAAAAAATCTTGTATTTTTTCATTATTATTCAACAATAAAATCCTTAATCTTTATCATATAAGTTATAAGTTTATGTCATATGCTTGGTTATACTGATAGTGGGCCAGTTTTTCCTCTTCTCAAAGTTCTACATCTTAAATGGAATTACAGAGGTCTTAATTAATTCTTTTAAATTTTTCCTTTTTTGTTTGAACCACTTGTTCATTCTTATTAAATCTTATTCTATTTAATCCCTTGAGTTCATTCTTTACATATTGCCCAGAGAATAATTTAGGTAATGTAAATATTTACAGCTATTAACAATCACAAAGTGATTGTATATGTAAATTAAAAGGAAAACAAAAAGTGTTCTACCATGTAGGAATCATATAAATAGTATATCTGTGATAGGTGAGTTTTTTTAATAGTGATTATGTATAGAAGTAAAATCTAATCAATCTTAATATATTTTCTAAGGATATCATATCAAGTTCGTCAAAAATTTTAATTTGTCCTCATGTGTCTTGGCGAGCTTTTCTAGACTCTTTAACTAATCTTAAAATCTCAAATTATGGTTTTTCTATTTCCTTCTATACAAACAATTTCGCACTTTGATTCATAATACTTATCCGAATTGAGGTGGATTAGAACATTTTAATGTATACATTATATACAATATTCTTTTATTTATTATAAAATATAAAAATGAATTACAATTCATTAATTAAAAATCAAATGTTTTTTGCTTAATAATTTGTATGATATATTACCCTTTTTTATGATCCAATTACCTATGCTTATTTCACTCTTATAACATTAACTTATTAAAGGCACTTTCCTAGTATAATTAGTTTGTTACAAATGTATTTGTGTCTTTAAATTTATTTTTTTGAACATTCTCCTACTCTCCTGTCTTATTGTTGAGTTATCTTCTTTTATAAATCTTAATTATCCAAAAAGCTAATTGTTTCTCTATATCAATAATGTGTAATCTTATTTCATGGATTTTTTTAGCTAGGTGTGAATCTCTTTATATACAATATTGTTTTTAGGTGCAAATCTCTTATAGCATATAAATCCTTTAAGAACATAATCACTTTTGTAGTACAAGGAAAATATATTAGAATATAGTTGTCTTGTGATTATTTTAAACCATATTTAGTATTTAATTCTTTATGAAAATTGTTTTGATTGATCTCACTTATATGTAATTACATTTAGCTATGGGAGTTTTGAATAATATGAAGAATTCTAATGATTATGTGGAAATAAATAAAAAGGATAGGCTATGGAATGATACTGTTGGACCCCGAACTTTCGGTGGAAATTAGAAATATTAAAATGAATTCAATGAGTATTTTTGTATATGAATTGTGTTATAGAAG
>JANIJF010000211.1:58806851-58817252 GCA_024520955.1 Erythroxylum bequaertii | reverse complement strand
GAGGATTTAAAGCTGTAGCAAAGGAGTCAGTAATTCTCTTCATCTTGTTCATGGTTTTATTATCCTTATACCATATCATGTATGGATTGACATGTTGATTTGTATACGTTGCTTCCGCTTAAAAATGATTTCTTAAAAGTTTTGAAATCTACTGTTTCTCCAAATAATGCTTGCTTTCCTTTTCCGATCCAACATATGTGAGCAGCCAAAGAAGGCATGAATCATTTTTAGAACACAAAAGGTGGCAAAACATATACTTCTTTGAGATCTATGAAGGGATAATCTTCCTTCTTCCAGTTCATAGGGGAAATCAAAGTCAAAGATCACATTTGAGCATCTCTTCATTGTGTATTGTTGATTCTTTCTCTCTCTAAAATTATTTATGTTATTCTTTGCTTATTGATTTGGTTATTTGTGTGAGAATGATTTGAATGCTTTTATTGGATTGTTTTTGTATATAACCTTTTCAAAATCTTGAATACAATACGTAATAGTTGTGTTTTTGATTCATTTGTGGCAAGCTAATGGTGTTGAATCATTTGGGATAACATAACATAGGTTAAATGACCTGAGTTTGTGTAGTTGTTGCCTAAATTAATCTATTTTCCTAGTTTGTAATGCAACTGTCCTACTAAATCTAGGGAGCTTATTCTAAGTTGTTCGATAGTTAGTTTAGTTGAAGAGCTTATTTATATTAAACAAGACCTAAGGAAAAGTCAAGGTTAATAGGCTTATTATTAACCTATTATTAATAGTTTCTCAGAGAGGTTTGAAAAAAATAAGACAATGAAGTGTGCTTATTTATTTGTAGGTTGTCAGTTAATTGAGAATCGGATTCTAAGCGCATTCATCAATTTTATCAATCTTTAACTTGATTTGATTTGCTTTCGTTGATTTAATTTTACTTTAATTTCTTAATTGCATCCAACCAAAACACCCATATCCTAAACACCAATTCTTTTCATTAAAAAAGTTACAAACACACTCTTTATAGATATGACCCCTATTAATCACTACTATAAATTTAGTTCAGCAAAGTTAGGTTTTATTTTCTAGAGCATTCAATATGTATCACAAGGAGATGTCGTCATCTTCGCCTTTATTGTAAAGGATATATGATAGATGCATAATTGATTATACTTTTATACCCATATTTGATGTATTTTTCTTGATATTTTATACTTTTGTTATTTATTTAGTACTCAATGTGCTTCAAATGTGTTTACAAGTGACAATTGCATGGGCTTAAAAGAGAGGAATTCCATCGAAAATACAGCATAAAATGAAGAATCGACAAATCTTAAGGAATGTGCTATTCTGCCAAAATAAGTTCTACAAAACCTAGGCTATCTTACTCACAAGTATATGAGGTAATTATAGTTGAATACCCAGAGTGGTCGTCTCTTAAGGAGGTGAAATTGGTTCACTCAAATTAACCTTAAATAAAAATATAAACAAAGGCAATCCTAAACACTCTATCTTGATTTGTTGAGTAAAAAGGTTTAAAGAAAATAAAGCAATTAAATTGAAGAGTAAATTGATTGAACTGAAAGCAAGAACGATTTGATTAATCAGTGTGGAAACTCTTAAAAATTTAACTTTACTAATTTAATCTTCTATGCATGACTAAGGGAAATCAATTGGATAATTGTCTTGTTAAAATTACCAAATGGGTCCTAAAATCAATTCAAATAATAAACTAAATATAAATTTTGTATTCAACAAGTTTATCATCCAAATCAATTATGTAAACCAAACTAATAATTACCTAAAGTTAATATATTTCTAATTCATAACTTAAATGTGTATAGACTCTAGTTCTAATATTAAACTTCTTCTCTCAATCCTTCGTCGAATACCAAAATGATGCAAAGGTTGGCCACACTATTACATTTAATAAGCTTATAAATTATAGCAAATAATAAGACAATAAAACAGTCCCTTCATCATGCATAGTCGACTAAGTTAGCTACATTAATTCTCAAGAATCAGTAATCAGCTCATCATGGAATAAACAAAGTTCATCATCTTCATATACTTCAATACCATAGTTAATAGTAACAGAGAAGTCTTAAAGAAATAAATAGAGTAAGTAACCGAAATGCACTATCAAACTCCAACAAAGGAAAATGGGTTCAACAGAAAAAAATAATAAGGAGTTCAATAACAATAACAAAGATGAAACAAGAATGATCAAACAAAAATGAACTCTTGGATGAGGAAGCTGGCAATAGATCTCCTGCCCAGCTCAACTTTCTATAATTGACTCTTGCCTTCTGCCTCAATTTTATTCCTCACGTGACTGCTCTATGTCTCAGTTTTTGTCTCCTTTCTCAGCCCCCTTTTTCTTCTCTCTTTTTTTTTCTATTTATCTAAGAGTGTAGGTTTAGGTTTTGTTTTAACCGTACCATCACCTGTATACCTGACAAGTGACTATTAAAGTGAGTGCTGGAGATTGCCATAGTCACGGGCGTGACTTCCTTGTCATGGGCGTGACACCTTAGTCACACCATTTTCATGCAAATTTTCTTTTTTTTTCATGTAGCATTCACAAAACACTCTATTCAAGATTCATGCAACATTCACGCCAATTTATTTCAAATATGGATTAAAAGATAAGAATTTGTAACCAAAATCAAGATATAAATGCTAGCAATCTCAATAAAAATTAGACACAATAAATCCCCCACACTTAAACTATGCTTGTCTCCAAGCAAAATAAAGAACACTAGACTATACAAAAATAAACAATGAAGACAATAATTTTCCCAGATAATAGTTAAAAATATCAAAATTCATTTTAATAAACTCAACCTGAGAACTTGAAACTCATAATACTCCATGAACAAGCTATTCTCCACATACTTAGTCAAAATTAACAAGTACTTGAATTCAAAGAACCATTAACAAGTGGGATAGACACTCACTCCACTCTTCAGCCTCTCAAGCATTCAAAGGTAGGATATACTCACTCATCGTTCATTTCATGTAAGGTTTCTACTATAGGCTTGCTTACTAATCCAATCTCCACCACTCATATCAATCACAAACATCAATCTGAAGGTCTTTATTTTGATTGTAATCGAGTCAGGCTAGAGGTAGGAAAAGGAAAATCAAAGTTTAAAACCACAAAACTAATTGAATGTTTAAAGTAATATAGCACAATGAAGCATAAAACACTCAATTATTGCCTTTCAATTAACGATATTAACACTTCATACCCCCCTCTCTTTTTTAATATATATCTCTCCTCTTTTGTTGTCTTCTCTTCCCTTATTTTATTTTTTCTTATTTTCTTTTCCTTTTTCTCTTTTTTCTTTTTATTATTATTTATTTGGAACAAGGATATAAATTTTAGAAGAAGAAAAATGTAGTGGAGAGAAATAATTTATTACAACCATACCAATTCCTAACTTAAAAGCCAACTATATGTTATGATTCCCCCACACTTATTCAAGCAATTATTCCCTAAATCCAATCATACCTGTTCAAATGCTCAAATAGTGCTTATGTTAGGTATGATAAAAAAAAGTTAAATAATCAAGGTTAAGGCTAATATTTTGGCTTTAACGAAAGAAATGGTTTATGTTAAGCTCAAAAGGGGCTCAGTAAGGATAAAATTATGGTGGCTTTTTAAGAAAAAAGGATCAATCCTAATTGCCTTCATCATTTCAATGTTTGTGTAAGATTATATAAGCATAACTAGTATTTGCAAGCAAGTTCAAGAGTTCCTCAATCATGAAAGAGCACTTACAAAAAATACTTAACTTTGATGTTTAATATTTCAAAGAGGCTCAAATTCTTATTAAAGAAAAGTGTCATTCATCCATCACAATAAGTTAATGTCCTTTAAATCAAAATTCAAGTCAATCAACCTAAGCATGCAAGGATACTTATTCACTTATGTTATACATTTTTAATCCTAATCAAGTTTACTTCATGACTCTGTATCTCTAATTATTAAATAGGGGAAAACACACAATAAACACACATTTTTTAATTTGTCCTCAATGTGATAAGAAAATACAAGAGGGGCCTAAGATGAAAAACAATCCACACAAGGACAAAGCATTAAAGTTACGAGAAATTAAAGTAACAAGCAATAAAAAAGGAAAAAAGGATAGAAATACGATACTAATTTAGGGGGAGGGGGGAGATTGTCCTAAGCGAGCAGTCAAATTGGCCATAAAGTTTCAAATCTCTGCTATGTTAGCCTCAATCTTGTGGATCCGCTCATTTGCTTGTCGTTCAACCTCTTTAGTTTGGGTTACATGCTTCGTGAATTAGGCTTGGAATGCACTGAATTAAGTTAACAGTGACCGGTAATCCTCGAAAATAATTGGAGCCGATGAAGGGATTGCTTTAGTTTGTGGAACATTAGCTTCAGCTTCTGCAACTCGAGCTTGCTTGCTATTTGAAGTTTCCTCTGTGTTGTGATTGATAAGAACATAACGATCGCCTCGCGTGACAACCTTTATAGACATCGAGGAGTCGAGACTCGAGTTGCATAAGATGAGTTGTAACGGTGTCCTCTCGATGAGTAAGCCTAGATGTTCCACAATTATAGTCACGAATGCTCCAACTACGATGTTGCTTGCACTCGCCTTTGCCACTTCAATTAAATGTGTACTTAACCAAATCGTGGCATTAAAAGACTTGATATGCACCATACACCACAAAATAAATAATTTAGCTTTAGATACCAACCCATTGCTATCTCCTCTACCGAGTAGTGTAAAAGTTAAAATTTGATGGAGATAGCAAAGGGCAGGGTCCACTAAGGCAGATGATTTAGACCAACTTGGGGAAAAACACTTTCCTACTTTTGGTTACTTAGGCCCAAAATTCTCTAGCATTAAAATCTTCATGATATGTAAATAAATTACTATTGGAAAATCCAAAAATAGCATTAAGCATATCCAAAGTGATTAAGTGAGGGGCATTCATCAATCGAAATTTTAGACTACCCACAATATCCCTAGCAATAGTTTCATTGGTCACTTCTAAAGTGGTTAGAAACTCTAAGGTCAATTCCACATATGAATTCTTCCTAAATTCAGAAAGTTTATCCCAACGTACATTTCATAATAATCCATGAATGCGATCAATTATTCCTAATTCAACAATTGCTCTAGAATCTACAAAGTTGTTAGGAGCAATTGGATGGGTCTTAAGAATTGTGTACCTTTGTTGGTGCTCTCTAGTGTGAAAATGGAGGCACGGGATACCTAAATTTGTCATTGAGTCATCGCATGCCTGAGAAGATGAATCTTGGGGGTGTCTCACTCTTAGACCCATATTTGTCTGTGTGGTAGTGCTTACGGGTGTGCAGTTGTAGGGCTGGAGGGCTTCATGAGCATGTGTTGACTATTGGCTGGTGGTGCGTAGGTAGGGTGTGCAGCGGATGGGTTACGAACCAAATGGGGTGTGACGTTGTCAGTGCTAGGAAGGAGTCTCACGGTGTGCGGCGACTACTAGGATGGAGTCTTTGACTGCAAGGGAGCTTAAGAGGGCGAAAGTTGCAGAATGAAACTGAAAAAAGGCCAATGGGCACGTTTTAAAGAGGGGGATGCACGAGTCACTCCTGTGCCTCCTTAAGTCACACCTGTGACTGCAAGAGTCACGAGCATGACACCAAGCTGCACGCCCATAAGGTTTCATGTGTGTGACTTAAGAGTCACACACATGAGCCTTATTGCATGGGTGTGACTTCACCATATTTTTTCATTTCTTTTTTAAAATTAAAAGCAAACACTAACCAATTAAAGAGTCAATGACAAATAATTGAAAAATAGCAAAATAGAAATTATATGGGTTACCTCCTATTTAAGGCTTCTTTAACATCTTGTAGCTAGATGCCTTAATAGTCAAGCTTTAGGTGAGTTGCTCAAATTGATTAAGTTTACTATCTTCTTTTCAATTGCTCCTTCCCAATATGGCTTCACTCGTTTGCCATTTAATTTAAATGTTTCCTTTGTTCATGGGTTTCCTAGCTCCACGACTCCATATGGAAAGACCTTAATTGCTTCGAATGGCTTGTTCCACCTTAATTTCAACTTACTTGGAAACAAACGCAACCAAGAATTATACAATAAAATTTTCATTCCAAGCGTTAGAGACTTACTGATAAGGCCCTTATCATGAAGGCATTTTGTTTGTTCCTTGTAGATTCTTAAATTCTCATAAGCCTCATTTCAGAGCTCATCCAATTTTGATATTTGAAGCAAATGCTCCCTTCCTCCATCATCCAGGTTTATGTTCACTATCTTGATTACTCACAATGCCTTGTGCTCAACCTTTAAGGGGAAAAGGCAAGCCTTCCCAAAAACTAGCCTATAAGGGCTCATCCCTAAGACAATTTTGTAAGCTGTTTGATATGCCCATAGCGCATCATTTAATAGTGTTAACCAATCCTTCCTTGATGGGCACAAAGTCTTCTCCAAAATTCCCTTGATTTGCTTGTTACTCATTTCTACTTGGTCGGATGTTTGTGGATGATATGGGGTCGCCACCTTATAGATGATTGTGTATTTTTTCATAAGCTTTTCAATGGGTGATTGCATATTTTTTTCATAAACTTTTCAGAAAACTTATTGCAGAAATGACTTCCTACATTGCTGATAATTGCTCGTGGAATCTCGAACCTATTAAAAATATTTTCCTTCACAAATTTAACAACAACATTAGCATCATTAGCTTGGGTGGGTATTGCTTATACCCATTTAGATAAATAATCAACAACAACAAATATATATTCAAATCCAAAAGATTTAGGGAATGGTCCTATAAAATCAATACCCTAAACATCAAATAATTCAACAATCAAATCGTTAGTTAGGGGCATTTCATTTCTTCTAATTATATTTCCAATTCGTTGACATTTATCACAGTTTAAGCAGAAGAAATGAGAATCCTTAAGCAAAGTGGGCCAATACAAACCGCTTTGAAAAATCTTAGAAGCAGTTTTTTGCCCTCCAAAATGGCCTCCATAAAGGAGTTCATGAAAAAGGTCAAGACACTTACCTGCTCATCCTCTGTAATGCATCTCTGAATGATTTTATCCTTGCAAATTCGGTAGAGATATGGATCATTCCAAAAGTAGTACCTGCTTAGGTGAAGGAATTTTTTCCTTTCCTAAAACCTTGGTATATTTTGTAATTTTATAGGATAATTGATATTTGGTAATTCTTTTAATCTAGTTCTTAGATTTATTCGTACTTTAGCTACATCATTAAATAATTGGTCAATATAAATTTGATTTGTATTTTTAAATCCAATACTATGATGAGAATTAGTTAAAACATAGCTAATTTGATAAGTAATTGAAAAAGGATATTGTCCAGTTGTCATTAAATTTTCGCGATAAAATTTATAAGTTCTAGTAGTTGTTTCATTTAAATTATGTGATTGTAAAGGAATTCCTAATTTAAGGTGGGTATTAAATTTAATTTTCCCATAAGCTAAATTTCCATTCATAATTCCAATTACTTGGTCTTTTAAATTAGTCATTCTTTCATCAATTATAGCCATTCTTATAGGAGAATCTATTCCTTCTTGAAAGGCAAATTTTAACCAAATTTGAATTGTAGAAAGATGTATATATCCAATTTTATGTCTTTTTTCTTCAGAAATATTTTGTAACTGTTTATAAATTTGTTTTTGGTCTATTAAACTTATGCGAATATATTCATTACATTGATATATTCGTGATAATAGTGTATTAATATGGAAAACACCAGTAGATTTAGTTAATTCTAAAATATCTACTTCTAAAATAGTTTAACATATAGTAAGTTGTTGACGTGGAATCGTCCCAAAAGGTAATTTGACAACTTATATTCATTAAAAATAGTCTTACCTATTAAAGTGTCCAATTCTTTCTCTTAATTGCCCTATTTTTTTATAGGATCATTGGAATAAAAAAGTTATAAGATATTTTCTTTTCCTTACAAAATAACTAAAATCTTCAATTCTCAAGCTCATTACCATGATAATCTCTTGTGGATATGATCAAAGTTATGAATACCATACCGGACTCGGTACCGGATTGAGTTCTGAAATAGAACTATACCGGTATCGGTCAGTACCGAGTACCGTTTCGGGTAATTTTTTTAAATTTATAAAATAGTCTCTAAAATTTTTAAAATTTACAAAATAATCCATTAGTATATTGTACAGTTTACTGTATACTTTACTAGTTTACTGTTTTCATTATATTCTAATTTTGTGCCTTATATTGTAAATTTTTTTGGTCAACTTTCAAGGTAAACATGTTTCATTATGTTATAAATTTATGTCCTTAATTTATAATTTGCAACTTCATATAATCAAACCAAATTGCAAACCAAACATCCATGAACCAAAACAACATAAATGACATTTATTTCAAATTCAAAATTTCAGATCATATTTCCAACTCCAAGTCTCCAACCAAATAATTTCATACACAGTGCATCATCCAACCAACACTGTGCATCATCCATGATCCAACCAAAATTCCAAAACCTAGATCACGCAACAAGCCAACAACACAAAAAACACCATCCAAGTCTCCAACACCGATCCAACAAAATCCATCAGAAATTCACAATCCAAGTATCCAACAAAACAAAAATTTAATTAACCATGAAATTTTCGAAATTAGAAAAAAAATTCACAAAACCAACTTCAGGTCTTGGGTCTTAGTGGGTCTTCAACTTTTGTCAAGGGTTAGAGTGTCAACCTGTCTCCGGTGGCTTCAGTTGCGTCTCCGGTGGCTTTCCTGTGATGTCGCAGTGCTGCAGTGAGGCGCCGAGGAGTGGAGAAGGTGGTGGCGTCGGGTTTGCGTGGAGGAATGATAAAGCGAAGGGAGAACGACCAAGGCAGGAAGAGCAAAGGAGGGGCGTGACGGCGACGGTGAGAAGAGCAAAGGTGGGGGGCGGCGGCGAGGAGGCGGCGGCGCAGCACAGAGATGAGAGAAGAAGGAGAGGAGGAGCATCTGCGTCTGGCAAAGACCGAAAGAGTCGGGGGGGTTAGGAATTTTTAATTTAAAAACTTTTCAAAATTGCAATTAGGTCCCTAGGGTTTTTAAATTTTACGGTATCGGCCGGTATGGTCCGGTACTATCAGTACCGGCCGGTACCTACCAAAAATCACCAGTACCAACCGGTGATTTTTGGCCAGTACTGATGCTTGCCTGTTCCGTTCTGGTTCCCGGTCGGTATTGTACATTCCGACCGGTACCGTACGTTTCGATCGGAACAGAACGATATTCATATCCTTGATTAGTAGAGATAAGACTCTTAAAGAGGTGAGAAAGAGAGATTATTAGCTAAAAATGAGGAAAGACATTATTACTATTGAAGAGAGGACCCAAGTTTGCCAAGCTTATAGGGGATATGCTTCAAATGTTGATTTGTACATGCCATTGCTAGTTACTAATGACATTTGAGAGGATTTGTTTATGGACTTTGTATTGGGACTTCCAAGAACACAAAAAGGTATGGATTCTATCTTTATGGTTGTGGATAGATTTTCTAAAATGAGACATTTTATTCCTTGTAAGAAGACAGTGGACGTTACAATAGTTATCGAGCTATTCTTTAAAAAAGTAGTGGGACTCCAAGGTGTTCCTAAATCCATTACGTCTGATCATGAAGCCAAGTTTTTGAGTTAGATTTAGAGGACCTTATGAGGTTTATTTAATTTTCACTTAAATATAGTAACACTACACATCCATAAACTGGTGGCTATAGGAGGTGGCGAATAGGACTTTGGGTAATTTGGTAAGAAGCATATTCTATGACAAATCAAAAAGTTAGGATTTCTTAATTGCATAAGCCAAATGTGCCTATAAAAATGTAGTCCATAGTGCCATTGGTTGAACACCATATTATGTGGTTTACACTAAGGTACCTAATTATGCTTTTGATCTTATTAAATTACCTAAATCTTCTAACATTTCTCCTAGTGATGCAAAGTTAGTTGAAGATGCACATGAGATCTAAGTAGAGGTGCAGAGGAAGATTGAAAGAGCTAATGAGAAGTGCAAGGCTAAGGTTGATCTGCATAGGAGAGTTTAAGTGTTTAAAGTTGGAGATGAAGTTATGGTTTTCTTAAGCAAGAACCAAACTGTTAGAGGGTGAATATCTCTCCCTAATGCCATGGATGGGGAATATCTCTCCAACCTTTAATGTTGCTGATCTCTTGCCTTACATTCATGATACGGAGCTTGGATATGCTAATGATAACTCGAGGCCGATTTTTTTTACAATTGCAGTTGAATGATGAGCCATTTGAATTCTTAGACATAATAGGATATTCAAGCATCTTTGTACGGTAAATGGTCATGATGATATCTTCCATCCTAGATGTGCACAAATAGGGAGTGCTTTTGTTGAAAAAACATGTTAGATGTTGATA
>JANIJF010000211.1:57976975-57987780 GCA_024520955.1 Erythroxylum bequaertii | reverse complement strand
GCCGCACTTGTAAGGGAGAGCTTTGCCGCCTATATGGTCCAATCCGGCTCGAATCCGGATTAGTCGATTGCCCATGTGGCGTCGGATACCGGATGGTTTAATCGGAAAAAATGGCCTACCCTTTCTGAAATGACGGCTCCTATAAGTTGCTTCCCTTTAATTTCTCTTAATATTATACTAATGATTAGGGTATCCTTTTTTTAGATAGTTTGTATGTTTAGCCCCAAATGGTTATTAGAATTGCAAATTATAATTATAAGAATGATTTTAATTATAGATAACCAAATTTATTATCTTTTCATTTTTGTATTTTTCTCAATTTAATGATTAAGTCAACCAGGTTATATGGAGTAGAGTATTAGTCCATCAAACAAATACATATTAATAAGCTTATAGTGACGAAGATGAGGATGCTCCAATGAATGTATAACCTTATTAGAAAAAGATAAAGTCAACAATCTAATAGTAAGAGACAAATTAAAGGTGGCTGATATTAATAGAAAATTGAGAGATCCAAGGATTACTTGATTCAGACGTGTTAAAAGGAGACACCATGACGATTCACTAAAAAGATGCAAAAATAATAATACTTAAAGATTGTAAGAGAAAAAAAAGAAGATCTAAAAAGAATTGAGAATAAGCCATCAAGAATTATATAGCTCAGAAAAAAACTTACCAATAACGTAGCTCGTAATATAAAACTTTTGTGTATTAGAATACGAATAAATGATCTCTCTTAAAGAGATCATTCACGTTCTCTTAAGTTTTTTAGATTGTCCTTCAGTTTAATACATAATGCTTACCTCTTAGTTAGTTAAATTAGTTAATTTTCTACTTAGCTTAATTACTTTCTTGATATGATTGATTTGAATTGATCTTGTACATATCTTTTATTTAATTATTTTATCTTTTATTGTTAATTTTTAACATGTTCTACAACTACGTTAATTTGTATTGCATTACACATTTGTATTTTTTTTAGTTATACATAGTCATTTACAATTTAAAGTATTTTTATGTTGTATTGCATGTAAGTTTATTAAAAATAGTCTCTCTGTTAGATAAAAATAAGATTACGTATTATTGGACCTCTCCAAATTTTAAGTTGCAAAGACTCTCATTTAGAATTGTCATTATTGTTCCTTACTTTTTTTACCATTTGAATTCTAACAACAATTGAATAAGAGTTTATGTGAACTACAACTCATATGATTTATGAGTTGAAATTCGCCCAAGACTTTTACATAGAATTTTTTAATTTTAATTAACCTTTTTTATTTTTATAAATCAAATTCTCTCATCTCTTTCAAATTTTCAACTTTTTTAACGAATATTTTTAATATTAACAGTCAATTGAAGATAAATTTCTTAGATGAAAAGAAAACATAATAAGAATATAAAGTATGGGAGTTTTCATATTGCATGAAGTATTGGACATGCAGTAAAGATGTTTTTTGCTGGATACTATATATGTTTCTAAGTTGAAAATGAAATAATAATTTATTATATATTTTTTACCGCGATTAACTTTTAAAAATTGTATTTGTTGATAAATTTAATTGAAATAAGCGAGAATAAAAAAAATCAAGTTGTCAACTTTTTTTGCCCCCAAGAAAGTGATAGAAAATTCGGTTTCCAAGGATTACATATTTTCTTAGATTCAATTTAAAGCTTGATTGATACAATGGAATTTGAAGCATTACGTTCTTGAGTCTCGATTATGGATGGAAGAGAAAGGATGGAAGGTGGAATAGGCTCAAAGCAGTGCTGTAGGTGGCTGGAAAAGATTGTGATTGGCAAGGCATCTTGGCAATGGAAGATTCAAGATAATAATGTGACTGAAGAATTTGGTTTTTGTGATCTGTAATGCTTTTCAAAGAAAGACACAAAACTAAAGACAATCTACTATCTTTGATATAATGGATCATACTATTACTTACTGCATCATTGTCGGAAACATTTTCCATTCCTGCTCTCATTCCATAGCAATCCCGAGAATCTGCCACTGCTCAGTGGCTAGTGGCTACCATTCACCGCTGTCTCTGCAAATTTAGTCTTTATGGGCTACGAACATGCCAAAACCAAATGGCACCCACAACTTGAGAAATGAGAATGCAATAGCATAGCTGGTAACATATCCACTGTACCAAGATAATGAACATTCTCCAGTGCGAGTTTCCTATAATTGACCAATCTAAAAAGTTATATTAACCTAAAGGTAAGAGTAGTTAAACATCTTCTTATCAATATTGAAAACAAATGTAGGAATCAAGTAAAATTTAACTCCATAATATTCCTTACCTCAGTCAAGTTTCTTATCGTTAGGAAAGGAAGGAAATTTTAGTGTATCTAATAAAACTTACCTGCTAATAAATAGATGTTAATATAAATCATTATCATTTCATGTCCCAGTGCATAATATAGAAAGAAAACTTATCATTGAATTTAGCTTGGTCTCAAATCCAACCTAAAGATTCGAAAAGAGAAGGGAAGATTTGGGGTCATCAAGTTTAAAAAGGAAGAAAGTAAATGATCCAAACGGTGCCTTGAATTTGCATTTTACTTATTAGTACAGTTCATTTGCTTGCTTATATCATTGTCCCAAGAGTCAAAAGCTGTCAAGGTGAAGCACATTAGACAAGCACATCATTTAGCACTAGGAGATCTCCAGAGGACAAAAGTAAGGTCTGTCTTATTCATGCTTCTTTCTCATTACAGTGCCTCTTCGTGTGTAGATCTTGGGCTATCAACACCAACTCTTTTAACAGATTTGAGGGCCGAATCTGATGATCATAAGAAAGGAACTTGTTCACTCTTCAATCCTTTTCTTTTCGATTGTTCCCTGAATTCTGTCGAGAGAAGAAAAAGAAAAAGAAAAAATGCTTGATTTTCTTGATTAATTCAGAATATCCGTTACATGTCGCAGATTTCCGGTTTGGGACTTAGTTTGGTGCCAATCTATGTCATCTCTGAAAATCTTTTCTTTTCTTTGTATCTTATTCTCTTGAATTGCGAATTTTAAAGACCGTAAATTTTCAAGTCCGTATAATATTTTCGTAGCTTGTAAATTTGCAGGCAATTGGCAATGGATTATAGGCGTGACTTATCGAGGCAGAGCAGTGGCTTGTGGAGATCACTGAGAGATGGAGACTTTGATGAAGAGGATGTCTGGGATGTCTTAAAAGAAAGTAAAGATTCAACCTTTCAAGCATCTAACAACAAATCCATAGAACCCTCAGTTTCTGTTTCAAGAAACTTCCCAAGTGCCGCAAGAATGATTCCAAGAGCAACAACTGCTGGTAGTAACAGTAGCAGTAACACCTCTTCACATGAAATCAAACTTCTGCAGCAACAATCAGCACCTGTCAACATTCCTGACTGGTCTATGATTTCTGGAAGAAAATCCAAGAAAGCCTCCAAAAGCGTAAATTCATGGATTGATGATAACCACGGCGGTCCTGATGGCAGTGGAAATGATGATGGTGGTGGTGACAGTGAAGAAGAAGAAGAAGATGATGACGAAGGTAAATTCAAATCGAAGTTGCCCCCACATGAGTTGATTGCAACAAGGCTTGCAAGGACTCGGATTTCTTCATTTTCTGTATGTGAAGGTGTTGGTAGGACCCTGAAAGGTAGGGATCTTAGCAGAGTAAGGAATGCTGTTTTGATCAAAACTGGCTTCCTTGAATCACCGTGATAAGAAATGGTAATGTCTTGAAACTCTACAATGTCAGGTTCTGTTATGTAATATGGGGGGTTTCAGCTTTCAGGGTCTTGTTTATTCTGTTTTGGCTTTCTTTCTGTGCAGGGCATCAGTGATCATTTTTGTGTAGACATCATTGAGTATAGTTGTTGGTTTCCATTTGGTCCTGAAATTTATTGCTCCTCAGGTGTCAGATACTATTGATTCTACTTCCGCAAATGCCCAGTTAACTCATATCACCTTCACAAAATTTATTTGGTGTTAATCATTAGTTGAAAACATGGAAGTACAATCCATTGGGAGGTCTAAATACAATTGTTGACTCCAGAAACACAAACGATGATTCATGAAAAAGTCCATATTGGTTATAAAGGGTGTTATAATTAAACTACAATCATGTATCAAAACGCAAACAAGCTACAATCAGTCGACCCTGAAAATTAAATTAATTAAAATATAAATGTAAGGATCTTAATCAGAGGTTGCAAGATGACGAAAGCAGAGACCTACCTTTCACCATGAAAAGGAGCGCAAGCAATTGATAAAGCATTAGTCTGAGTCACATAATGGAGAAGTGCCTAACATGACGCCAATTATGGGCCACAATGAAGCAAAGGCCATGAATCACATTGACCTTACCCCTTTTTTCGCTCTAATTTTAATAAAAGAAAAGGGAAATGATACTTTGGTTTGGAGTCTACCAATTATTTATTAACATTTGTAAAAAAAAATTATGGTAATTGTCAATAAACTTATTTACATTCTGTTTTTCAAATTAATTTAATTATTTTTTAAAAATTATTCATTTGTACTCAGAAGGTCACAAATTGAAATAAAAAAATAGTCATTTTATAAAATACAAAAAGAAATGCAATCACTAAAGTTGCCCTTTATTCTCTTGAAAGTAACATCACATTCTCGTGTGAATGTGACACAATAACTACTTTAAAACCGTTGAATTTTGGTAACTTTCTGCTATTAAAACATAGTATAGTGTAATGAGTAATTTATTTTGCTTATTGATACTGGCAATTAGTGGCATCTATCATTCGATCTTTTATATTGTAAGGCAATAATGCTGTCAATTATTTCTAAATATCACTTTCACATTAGCTTCAGGTGTTGGTGGCGCCATACCAATGATTTTTATCATTTTTTGGTCATTCGGTTGCTTACAAGTTTTCATTGGTGGATATTTTTGACTTTTCCCATAAAGTTGGACAACATTTAATTACATTTTTTAGTTTTTCAAATAATTTATCGGTTAAGTTACGTAATTTAATCCGGATAAATATAATAAAGTGGCCCAATAAATAATCTAAATTAATAGGTCGAAGTTTAGGTGAAAATGAATCTTGATTAGTGTGGATCAGACCCTCTGTTCTTCACAAATACTAGAACTAAGTTGTGAAAGACCGGACGACTTACTAAAACAAAACTGAAGCTCACACTACTCAAGAGCAGATAATACCAACAAATACCTTAGACTCAGTAAGAACTTCTTCAGCATCACTCAAACTGCTTCTTTCAATTTTACCTGGCACAGAAATCACTCTCACAGCTTTCTTAAGCCATTTGACCCCAGCAATCAAAGAACTCCAAAAAGTACCAGAAACACAAGAAGCAGACAGGTTTTCTGCTATTGTCATCAAACAGTCAACATCCTACAAGAAAATAGAAAAAGAAGCTTCTGAAAATGAGTGGATTAGATGAAAAGTCACAGTACATAATTTAACAATCTTTTATACTAAACAATCAAAAAAGTTTTAATGCACATGAAAGATGTGAATGTTGTTGCAAAAGATAATGGGGGAAACTCAGGAGTGTTAGTCAAAAAGCAAATAAATCATGCATGATGGCATTAGGTATCAGACATGGGGATCCAGTTTAATATAATTAATGAAATGCCAAAAATCAGAAAAGCCACATCTCTTAATATATTTGAAGTTAAAACAGTGGTGTACAATATTAACAGATGCAGAGCACTAGGAACTTCAAAGAAGCCAGAATCATGAAAGACTTTTAAAACAAGGACATCACATGCTTTTTCAGAAATATCAAAAATACAAAAACATGAACAGGAAAATAACAGAGAGGTCAAGATCCCACACACATAATATTGCTAACCTCTAGTTTAGGAGCAGTTGAGCAACAAGAAAGCACCCTTGCTGCCCATTGCAGCATAGAACAAACATTATGAAGCTTTGGAATCTCAGGAAAATCAAATCCAAGTGATAAACCAGCCTTTGTGACAGCTTCTAATCTAGTAACCAGAAGTTCAATTTTTGCGACAAGGCCACTGATCTTTCCATCAGAAATATAACGCACATCACAGACACACTCAACATTCTGCAATGCGGCACAGGCAACCTGCTTCCACTCGATACAATTTTTCAGAACATTTTCAAGCATTCCCTGTTCTTCCAAAGGTACCTTAAGTACCTTTGACTGAACAACCAGCTCCTGTAGACCATAAATCATCCTCCATAAACATGGTCAATGAGGATAAAGGAACACATCAATTTGTCAAACGCAGCACAAACCTTCAAGGTCTCCAGTTTTAGTAAAGAACAAAAACCAGGCACCAAGTTTGAACAAGATGTCAAAAACGGTTCAGATTTCTTCAACCAAGACTTGGCCATTGTTATAGTATCTTCAACAACAGCTAGAGATGGCATAATCGCATTTATGTCTGCTGCACTCCTATAAGATTGAAAGCTAGGCAATCACAAAAGGTAAAAGGAAGGTAGATAAAAATCAGAATGTCAAAGAACAAGTAAACCACACACAAAACCTTATGATGTCCTCAAAAACAGATATTCTAAATTCCTGAGCAAGAATCTTTGCAGCACTTTCCTCCCAGCACTTAGCAGCAGCAAGAACTCCAGATAAGTCGAGAAATAATTTCTCTTTGTCAATCTGTAGTCTGAGTTGTAATAAAGAAGTAAATAGTAGAAACCGGAACATGAAAACAAAAGGTTTTATTAATTGTAAGGTTGCTGAAGCAAGTTTAGAACACATACTCTGCAGCCTCAATCATCAGTTTCCGGATAAAATCCAAAGGCATTTTGATATCATGTGCCTGTAAACCAGCCAAAAATGATTATGCTAAGATCCATAAAAATTAACTATTCCTAATCATAATCACCAGCTTTTGTTTTCTAAACTTTAGTACATTCAGCAAAAGATAGCAATCAATTAACTAGTTCAGCATGAATATGTGTTCTTACATGAGGTAAAACCGAAGAAAAGCTCAAATGAGTTACCTTCAGAGCTTTTTCCCTGCAATAAGCCTTCTTTAACTCAACCTCTACAATTGGCAATTTATCAACTGTCCACAGAATTAATAACGTGAGAAAATAGATAAGAACAGAAATAACAACAGTAGGTACCCAATATTTGACATTAAAGTACTATAATAACCAACATGAATGTTTCAATAAACTAACCATTAATTCTCAAAGATGCACCATCTTCCAGAAGACATCTTAATTCATCAACCACAGCATCTTGATCCACCCATTCATGCACATTTACCAAAATGTTATCACAACGATCAATCCAAGAAGTCACATCAATGTGGTCTTGTCTCAAAAGTTTCAACTCCGGAATATTAACATTAAAATTATTCCATTCTTGAAGAAGTACTTCAACATTCTGCATGAAATAAAGTTCCAAAATTACAAGAATAAATTTCCTGGCTATGTTGGAATTAGGGAAAAAGGAGAATGGAAGAAGGAATGCAAGGCAAACCTTCAGAGTACAAGGAGCTCTCATTGTTTCAATACACTGAGCTTGGCATAATTCTGCTTTACTTAACAGATCCATAAGTGCATCTGTTTCAGGGAGTTGAACATGAAGCTCCATTATCTAAATAAAAGACAACAATGAAATGTCAAAACCAAACATGAGAACTTATATAATATTCTGGTTATTTTACTAAATTGATTTCAGATTACCTCTGACTTCAATTTGTAGAGAACATCAATATCAATCATACTGGAGCATTCATCTGATAAATACTTCCTTGCGTTGTCTACCAAAACCTAAAGGTCAAGTAGCAAGTTATGCAACTAAATGAACAAGGATAATATCTAAAAAATCAAATTGCCTAAAAAACTTGCATAATAAAGACTAATGCAAATAATAATAATAACAATAATAATCAGGCAACGGCAATTGCCATAATGGTGGAGCACAGAAAAGTTCAGAGATATTGACAAAATATGGGCAGGAACACAAATTGCATGGTTTTAAGTCTTCATCACAATAAGAAAATCCATACAGCTTAAGCATGCTGTTTACAAAAACCTGAATTGCACCCTAAGAGTCCATAACTTACATAAGACTCATCAGAGCAAGTATAAAAACAAGAAACATACCTTAGCTGACGTAATTTTTTGGGATAACTTCTCAATTTCTTCTATTTTGATTGGAATCTCACAAGCTCTTTTGTACAGTGACTCCAATTCAGATATCTGGAATCCAAAGTGCAACTAAGTAAATAAATTGATCATTGGTATCACCACATAACTGGAGCAGCACTATAATTCAGAAACAAAAAGTCATTATTTTACATGCGCAAGCTTACAGTTCAATAGAGAGCAACAAGATGTATAGGATACCTTTGAGCAAGATGACAAAGCAGAATGAATATCCTGAATCAGCAACCTGGCCTCTTCAGCATATTCCTGCATGAAAAAATTGAAAAAGTTAAGAGTTTCATTGGCTAGAGGAAGTAATACAGAGACTATACACAGAACACCAGTAACCTTCAACTTATGAAGACCAGGCTCATTACAAGGCGCAGGGTCCAGATTTAGCAGCCGCTTAATATAATCCATGTGAACTCTCTCAAAATCACAATTGTGGCAACACAACCAGTTTTCAATTCTACAAAGACAATCCCTTATCCCATCTGACCACTTCTGAGCAGCATTCAATTTCTTAACTGCATCTCGGACCTACATTTCAAAAGAAACAGTGCATCCTTATAAGCTACTTTGACAACATACATAATTATAGGCAACCAACGTGACGCAAATGATGGTTACTCACTGCATTCATCTCATAACCCGCCCAAAGAAATTGTTCAGCTTCTTTAAGCTGCTTATTATATGCAACACCAGAATATGGATTCTGTAAAATCTTGCTGGAGCTCAAAAGCCACTGTTGTGCAAGTTCAGAAAAAGAGACAACGCCACATTGGACCTATATGCATTTCATTACCTTAAGTAAATGACCATTAACAAGCACAGAGTGACTCACATAAATTTAAGCATATGTTACTGATACACAAGAAAATACTATAGGACACCATATGTTCACGAAGACAAGGAAGATCTCACAGTACAGAATCATACATAAAAATAGTAGAAAAACACAAATTAGAATAACTCACTAATGCGTAAGATATTAACTATCAAAAAAGAACCATAAAAACAGAACCTCTCTCTATCAATTTTCTTAAACCAGTAGAATGCAACCAGCTCTATAGTTCAAAATCTACAAACCGGTCTTTACACATCAAATGGTTCTAACTAAAACCACCTGTAACTTGCTTTCAGTTGTCATTTAAGCTATTCAAAATCATTAACTCAAACCTCAAATATAGAGAGGTAACCAAGCTCATTATTAATAGCACAAAAAACCATACTAGCAGCATACCAGATCATAACACAACCATGCATGTATCCTGTATCTCTGGTTACAAAACATAACTTCCAAGAATTAATTTTACAGATAAACAAATGAGGTGTTTTTGACAACTAGCTACCACTCAGCCAGAAGTCTTTAAAAGGTAAAAGTAACCTTCTTAGTCAAGTCATTTGGGTCATGGGAAGAAGAGATTTGCCACAGCAAATCATCACTCTGTGGGCTCTCCTCAAAATTACATTTCCCCTTTGTAATCACCAATTCATATAGTTCAGCAAGAGTATGGCGATAAAGAAGGCATAGTTTGCTGGATTTGCATTCACAAATGTGTTCCCAGTGCTGCAATGAGAAGCAAATATTTTACCTTATATAGTACCACAAGAAAAGTAATGTCAAGCTACAAAGTAAAAGTCCACAATAAATTCTAGTTTATAACAAGAAAAGAATGACTTCCCATCATATTCATATTTGATCACAGAATTATGCATTAATTAAAGTACAGACATCATAAGCAAAATCGTGTAACTGTCAAAAAGTTGTAAAATGAGTCTAGCTTCTAAAAGTTTCATCTTTCAATTGTATAAATGGAAACATAGATATTATGAACTGAAAAACAGACAGGATCTTTAACTTCTGTTCCAAATTAACAAGATCAAATGGTACAGTTTTTATGATAGACAACTGCAGGAAAATTTCTCCGATCAGTGATTATCAAGCTTGCTTACCTCAAGACATACAAATGCAGAACGCCTACAGCAGCATGTAACAGCAGAAAGATAAAGATATTGCTTACATATAATGCATGTCGGATCCTGCCAGAATTACCAATTCCTGTCAATAAATTATACTGTCCCATAAAATGTCAAATTTGGAAAGAAAAAGACTGTGCCACAATTATTGGATCACCTCTTCAGTACCAACATATTCAGGATATTTTCGTGAAGGCATGGGGGATGATTTGATTACACCACTTTTCCAGAGCCTTTCTCTCCAGGTTCTTTCCTTGGTATATATCCTATCCAATTCTTTCTTTAGATACCAAGATACTTTGCTATCAGAATTACTCTGCTAGGAGCAAAAAAAATAATCAAACACTCAATTGATTGGACAACTCGGCTCTCAAATACTTGAATATGATTACTCAAGAATGTTGTCAAAAGGATAAATCAGTAAACTAGGTATATTCATAGTTCACTTTTTCTTAACCAAATGATTTCAAAGTCAAATGGAAAAGATTTTGTCAACAATAACTCGAATGTGCTTCTAAACTGAATAAAGTTACCCATTTAGTAGTCCTCTACACTCCAACCATCCAAGTCCAAGAAAAAATTTCTCCTCTTGATTTCTTGGATTAGAAAGTTAGCAGATCCCCTACCATGACTGATGTTACACTTAAGGCAAATTGTCTTACTGTGTCAGATCTCAATTGCACCTTAAACAACAAGAC
>JANIJF010000211.1:57864254-57874469 GCA_024520955.1 Erythroxylum bequaertii | reverse complement strand
TGTAAGTATGATTTTGCATGGTGTGAATTCAGTGCCTTTAAATAGTCCTTTGCTTAATAGTACACCTCTAGGGAGGAATGTGGTAATCAGTCAAGTATATAGGAGTTGTGAACTCTTCATTAAGGTGTTAGACTGGTAGTGGACCTCCTACCTCTAGACCTAAAAGGCTTAGATGTTATACTTGGAATGGATCCATAGAGAAGTATCATGAGAAGTTGGATTGTGGCCTTAAAGAGGTGGAATTTGATCTGGGCAACAGTGAGACGGTGATTTTCAAAGGAGACAGGAAAACACCATCGCCAAGAATTATTTCGGCTTTGCTAGCTGACAGAATGATGGGAAAGGGGTGTGAAGCCTTCTTAGCGCATGTTGTGGATATTGATGTGAATGAAGGAAAGTTAGAGGATTTTCCGATTGTGAAGGAGTTTCCAGATGTGTTCCCAAAGGACTTACTTGGTTTGTCATCGGTAAGAAAAATTGAGTTTGCCATTGACTTGATTCCTAGTACCGCACCTATTTCAATACCACCTTATAGAACGACTCCAACTGAGTTAAAGGAGCTTAAGGAACAATTGGAGGAATTGTTTGAGAAGGGGTACATAAGACCAAGTTCGTCACCTTGGGGAGCATCAGTTTTGTTTGTTAAGAAGAAGGATGGAACATGGCAGATGTGTATTGATTATCGAAGACTCAATAAGGTGACTATTAAGAACAAGTATCCTCTACCCTGAATAGATGATCTGTTTGACCAGTTGTAGTCAGCAAAGGTATTTTCAAAGATTGATCTCAGGTCAGGTTATCATCAGCTCAGAATCAAGGAGTCTGATGTAATCAAGACAGCCTTCAGAACTCGTTATGGGCATTACGAGTTCCTAGTCATGCCATTTGGTTTGAGCAATCCTCCAACTGCTTTTATGGATCTTATGAATAAGGTCTTCAAGGAGTATCTGGATCAATTTGTCATAGTGTTTATAGATGACATTTTGGTTTATTCCAAGAGTGAAAGGGAACATAAGGAGCATCTCAGGATTGTGTTATAGACATTAAGGGAGAGGAAAATTTATGCCAAATTCAGCAAATGTGAATTTTAGCTTCACAAAGTGATTTTCCTTGGACATGTGATTTTGAAAGATAGGGTATATGTTGATCCGAGGAAGGTTGAAGCAGTGGTGAATTGACATGCACCCAAGACAGTGACAGAGGTGAGGAGTTTTTTGGGTCTAGCAAGTTATTATAGGAGGTTTGTGGAAGGATTCTCCATGATAGTTGCTCCATTGACTAAGTTATTGAGGAAGAATTAGAAATTTATTGGAGTGAGGAATGTCAGAAAAGTTTTGAGGAGCTCAAGCGCAGATTAACAAGTGCCCCAGTTTTCATTTTGTCTACTGGAGATGAGGGTGATATAGTGTATAGTGATGCTTCAAGAAAGGGTTTTTTTTATGTGTTAATGCAGGGAGATAGGGTAATAGCTTATGCTTCGTGGCAATTGAAACCTTATGAGTTGAATTATCTGACCCATGATTTAGAATTGGTAGCAGTAATTTTTTCCTTGAAGATTTAGAGACATTATTTGTATGGGGTATAGACGAGGATTTTTACAGATCACAAAAGTCTCAAATATTTATTAAGTCAGAAAGAATTGAATTTAAGACAAAGAAGGTGGATTGAGTTGCTTAAGGATTATGATTTGATGATTGAGTACCATCTAAGGAAGGCAAATGTAATGGCGGATGCCTTAAGTAGAAAATCATCAATAGCCCATGTTCGGATAGTTTATTTGCCATTGTTGGAAGGGATGGTTAAGCTTAAGATAAACTTGAAACAAGAGGAACCAAATTGCTTTCTTGCTAACTTCAGAGTAAGATCAATACTTAGAGAGAAGGTTAGGGAGTCACAAGCACAGGATGCAAAATTAAATAAGCTTCGAGAAGAAATTCAGAATGGCAAGAAGTCTGAAGTAGTAATGAGGGATGATGGACTTATGATGGTAGGGAACATACTTTGTATTCTAAATGTCAAGGAGGTGAAGGATGAGATACTAGATAAGGCACATAATGCCCCTTATGCCATGCACCCAGGTAGCACTAAGATATACAGGGATTTGAGAGAACATTTCTGATGGAAAGGTATGAAGAGGGATGTAACAGAATATACAAGTAAGTGTCTAGTGTGTCCGCAAGTTAAGGCTGAACATCAGGCACCTTTAGGCAAGTTAAGGCCATTGTCCATTCTTGAGTGGAAGTGGCAAAGAGTAACCATGGATTTTTTGATGGGTTTACCCAAGACCAGTAGGAAGCATAATGTTATATGGGTTATTGTTGATCGATTGACGAGGTCAACCCATTTTCTAGCAATCAAAGAGACTAATTCTTTGCATGTGCTAGCAAAGAAGTATATTAATGAGATAGTGAGACTACATAGGATCCCAGATTCCATAGTTTCCGATAGAGACCCTTGGTTTACTTCGAGATTCTGGGGAAGCTTGCAAGAAGCTTTAGGAACTAAGTTGAATTTTAGAACTACTTTTCATCCCCAGATAGATGTTTAATTTGAGAGGACTATTCGGACACTTGAGGGAATGCTCAGGGCATGTGTGATGGATTTCAAAGGAGCTTAGGACGAGCATTTTCCATTAGTCGAATTTGCTTACAATAATTCGTATCATTCGAGCATTCATATGGCTCCTTATGAAACACTATATGGAAGAAGGTGTAGAACTCCGATGTGATGGGATGAAGAAGGAGAAAGGAAACTGATAGGACCAGAATTGATTTAGATGACAGTCGACAAGGTCAACTTAGTCAAGCAATGGCTTAAAGCAGCTCAGGATAGAATGAAGAGCTATACTGATGCACATCGAAAGGAGATGGAGTATGAAGTCGGTGAGAAAGTGTTTCTTAAGATGTCTCCTTGTAAAGGAGTAATGAGGTTTGGTAAGAAGGGCAAGTTGAGTCCGAGATATATGGGTCCCTATGAAATTCTTGAGAGGATTAGACCACTAGCTTATAGGTTGGCATTGCTCCCAGAATTGTCTCAGATACATGACGTTTTTTATGTGTCCATGTTGAGGAGGTATAGATCGGATCCCTCCCATATTATTCAGACCACTAAAGTTCAGTTGAGAGATGATCTGAGTTACGAGGAGACTCTAGTGGGGATTTTGGACACCAAGGAGAAGGTCCTCAGGAACAAGACAGTTCAGCTAGTCAAAGTCTTGTGAAAAAACCATTCGATGGAAGAGGCCACGTGGGAGCCGTTGGAAGCCATGAAAGAGAAGTATCCGCATCTCTTCAATGACTCAGGTAAGAATTTCGAAGACGAAATTCTTTTAAGAGGGGGAGAAATGTTAGGCCCCAAATTTTTTATTTATTTTATTAAGCATGATTTGAATAAATTATGTGCTCTTGCTAGATAAATCATTTTCTTTGGAGTTTAATTAGCATGTCAATGTTAGGAGGATTTATTGCATGGATTTATGGAATTTAAGTGTTAATGTTATAACAATGTATGAAGGGCAAAATAGGCAAGTCATCTAAGGTTAAAAGATATAAGGCTTATATTGGAGGGAAAAATGGGCATTTGATGATTATTAAGAGTATAAGTTAGAAGAAGAAGTAATTGTTGTCTTGTTTGAGAAGAGAGTGTCGTGGAAGAGAGGAAGAAGAAGAGAAAAAGAGAAAAGCTAGGTTTTGTGAAGGTCTTGAAGAGTTTGAATATTGTGAAGCTTCAACAAGTTATGCATTAAATCTCATGGATTTGGTTAAATGAAACTCAAATATAGCTTAACATATGTGGGAAGTTGTTAGTGAATGCTATAGGCAAGTGTTCTCTTTTAGGGTTAATGATCAAAGATAGATTTTGATGTATTTGTTAATGATATTGGGTTGAAATGAGCTTGGAAATGAAGTACAAGAGGTGTTTTAGGGTTAGGATGGATTATACGTGAAAGATGGGAAGTAAAACGATGAAGCATGTCGAAAAACATGTCTTCAGAATGGGTTTCTAGAAAAGTTCGCCACGGTGAACTCCATTTTTCCTACACAGATATATTTTGGTATTTTGAGCATAACTTTTTCTGTAGATGTCCAAACTGAGTGAGTTTTAATTTTTTGAAAACTAGAGACATAGGGATACAAATTTTATGAAGGAATAGAGTCTAAATTCAGTCTCTAAAAATTTCAATTTTTGGATGGAAGTTGAGCACTAAATTTTTGTTTCAGTATAAGAAACAGTCCAAATTGTTTAGGTATAACTTTTCGATTTCTAAACCAAATTTAATGGAATTTTGGTTATAGTTTAGAGAAATCAAGTGAGGCAAGAGAAGCAAGAGGAAGGACACATTTGAGCAAGGATTTCAAGCTGGGTTATAGTTTTATAATTAAGTAATAGGCCATTGATGTTTTCTTTCAAATGATGGAAATAAATGAGTTCAACTACTTCATGAATATACATTATAACTCTTTAAATTCTTTTAAAAAAAAGTGTTATGTGTTTGGTATGAGCTTGTTGTGTTGATGATTTATGAAAAGAATATGAAAATGATTTTTTGAAAAGATACTATGTTTGAAAAATATCAAGTTTTGAAAATGTGTCATTTTGGGCAACAAGCTTACAAGATTATGAAATACATGTTATGTAGGTTTGGTTTTGTCCATTTTGTTATCAAGTGCACTTTGACTAAAGGCTTCTCCTACCTACCCGCTAGTGGCATAGAGCTCCTTCATGGACTCCCTTATGTTCACGACAACACAAAAGCACTATGTGGAATTGTGTTAGTTTGTTCTGTTCACAACTACACAGGACCCTTTTATGGGAATGTGTTAGCTCGTTCTATTTATGGACCTTTCAGACCATTTTGATGTGCTTATGTGCTCGTGACATGTTGACAAGATTGATGCATACCTGATTTGCATTATTGAGAATTTGTTTGAGAATTTGAGAAATGTGTGCTATGTGTTTTCAATGAGAAATTTTGTTATAATGGAGATAAGTATTTCAATGGTTTTGCTTATTACTGGTTATAAAATTGTTACCCATGAGCTTTAAGCTCACCCCCTATTCTCCTCCCCCTATTAACCCTACTTGGAAGGGTGCAATATGTTGCTAAAGTAGGTTTCCCCACATCCCTAGGCTGAAAAAAGCTTACATCAAGCATATTTCAGGCTTTAAAAGTTGGAGAATGGAGATAAGACTTTATGTGAGGGCTGGAATAATGATATGGACTACCATTTTCAGAGACTCAAATATAGAGGAATCAAGTTCAACCAGCTAACCTTGATAATGGAGTGTGGAATATTCCGACATAGGACAGCTCCCCAGCCAGCATACAATGAGGGCAGACCACCCTTTCTAATTATACCAAAAAGTGCATTCCTACACAGATATTTATAGGCAGTTAACAAAAGCAAACGTGGAAGTAAAAAGTAAATCCTGGGAAACATAAAATACAGCAACATGATAGCACAAAAAGTGAAATGAATATGTAAGCTACTACTCAAAAATTATACCAGCAGTTGTTATAGTGTGAACCAACTTGCACTTGCTGCTTTATACGCTCACTAGGAGTAAACACAAAGGAAGTTGCAATGCTGGCACCACCTCCTGCAATGCAGTGGGCAAAAGAATGATATTCCTGCAAAATGAAGTAGTTAAGACCTTTAGATAAAATATAAAGATCCAAAATTTAACCTGAAGAACAACCAAAAACACTGCAAAAAAGTACAGTTTACTCCAGTCTGGGTCCCAGAAGCAGAGTAGTGTGAATTACAAAAAAGAGTAAATGTGTCAATCCCAACACCACAAATATACTGCATACAAGTATAAAACGATATAAAAATAGTTACAGCTATAACCTTAGTCTATATACATCTACTCCCATTAATTATTAAAACATTACCAATGCAAGAAAAGGAAATATGGAAACAATGAACCTTAATGCTACCTTGGGGAAAAAAGGAAGCAAGGATCCTTTGATTGTTTCATACGTGAAAGTGTAAATGGCAGAAATAGGTGCTGAAGATGCAATATTGCTAGCAATACCGCGATAAAGCCCAACTATACCTAAGAAGGTATCACAGTTAATGTAGATAATGGTACTAGCAATTCAAAGCAATTCAAATTGTATACATTAGCCAAAAACAATAAATCTTACAGGTTGCTGTCAAGAAGAAGATTTAGTTTGTCATTTACAATTTTACCTCTTTCAGAAACAATTGATTTTGCAACATGGGGGAGAGACTTCTTATCTGCTGGACAAGATTGAATGACAGTCTTCACAGTGTCAACAGGATGCAAACAAAAGCTAACAAATACTCCAGCTAATGCCCCAGCAAAAGCATGCTCTTGCTTACTAAAGACAAGATGAGGTCTTTCACGGGCTGATGAGTTTATCTCTGCTTTACATTTTTCATTCATCCAAGTCTTTTGAGGCTGTTTTCTTCCATTTTCTAACACTTCATTATCATTGATATCCTGTCGAAAATTTTCATTGGTAATTTTATCTAAAGCTGAAACATCACTTTGGTGATCTATTAGATTTGAACACAACGCCTTTGAAACACTACCACTGACATTACCATCTCGAATATCCTGGAGAAAATGATCAGTGTGCAAAGAGCTGGTCATTCCACTAGCACTTTCAATTTTGTTTGCACTGCACAAAGAACCATCTACTGGTTCGAGAAAACAACCTTCAAAATCAGCCCGGCAGGCAGTATCTCCATATATGCAGTCCTTTTTGCTACTATTAATTCCTAGAGAGCAGCTTTTAGTCATTATTGCTTTGTCAATCTCATTGACAAGAAACTTAGATTCAGTAGGAACAGTTTCCTTCACCCTATTTTGTATCTTTTCCAATTCATATTTGAAAAACAGTCCAAGAAGCCCCTTTCCCTCACTAGACTCATCTGGTAACTTAATTCCTCCATTTGAAAACTGCAAGAATAATGGACGTAAGTAGTTTTCACTGTAAAGTTCATATAAAGCCATCTTCTGGGTTATGTTAGTAAACTCGAGTTTTGGCCGCATCAGTGGTGTAGAATGGCCTCTGTTCCTCACATTACCACAAGAGTTATGACAATTATCCAAAGAAGGTGCCTCACCAACTTTTGCATCATGCTGATAACCCAAAATAACCCCTTCTTGGCAAACGCGAGAATTGCCATTTAATTTCTCTTTGGATTTGGAAAGAGCAGGACCTACAAGATCCCATAGCTCCCCAAATGTTGAAATGAGCTCTCTTGTGGTCAGTATCTCAGGGCACCTTGCTTCAGATTCACTGCTTTTATGGCCATGACCAACCAATATACCACGGGATTGTTTTTTGTTCACGAAATCATTAAGGTCAATTGTTGCACTCTCAATTCTCCCTGATTTGTATGTAATCGATGCTTGGCCACTTCTGGATGGACTTTTGCACCCAGACATTTTCTCTTATCTCTCAAGAACTTCGTTTCAGAAACAAAGAGAGCACTGTTCTCTCAATCTGAAGTAATTGCAATGCAAAGTAAAAATTGGCATCACAAAAGGCAAATCAATGGAAGTTAACTTGGTTCTAACAAATAGGATTATTAAGTAATCGTGTCAAACACTCTACACATATAAATTCATAGTTTTCCCTCGGAGAAGCATATAAAAACAGGAAATGTCAAGCTGGATGTCAAACAAAAAGAAATTTCTTCCTTATTTTCATAATGGAGATGACAACAGACTCAAATTGCAACTCGATCATTCCAAAAAGTGAAAAGAAAATGGAAGATTATGCAACAAGGTAACTTGTTTACCAATAAATATTCTTGCAGCACTATTTGACGACTATAGAATTAGAGAATCGTTGATCCATCTCTTCAGCATGACTCACACACATCAAAGTTCTTGGTGTTGCAACATTCCTGTATGCACCAAACACTTTAGAACAACACGTCATATCAAAAAGGGCGGAAAAAGAAAGCCTACTGAAAAAAAAAAATTAAAAGAAGTGATCGGGTAATAAATACACTATACACCTGACAATATTAATGGAATGACTAATTTGGCTGAATACAAACTAGTAATTTCCCCCCAAGTGAAGGAGGATAATATGGCAGTACAAAGACACGGGCTCCTCTACACCATCACAAATTTTCATTCTTTTATGTAAACAATTCCTACAATCTATGAGGATTTATATCCAAAGATCACTATGAAAAATAACCAAAAACTAATGCAATGCCTTCCTTTCTTTTTCTCCATAAAATGCAATATAGTGGACAGAGATAGAGATTAAAAGAAAATAAATCACTGGATTTCAATTCCAGAAAGCCAACAGGTGCATTTAGTTAATCTAAGTTACGAGTTAAATAAGCTTCGAATACAATAGCCAAAATACTGAAAATGTCTTATTTCCCTACCTTCCCCACACCCAAACAACACATACAACAAAGAACACAATAACCCAGAGCCAAGGAATGACAAGGACCTCAATGAATTCAGCTGTTTCCGAACAGAAACAAGTTTGTGCAGTGTCTGGCGTTTTACTTTCCCATGAAATTACTTTGAGTGGAAGTTAGGGTCAAGTTCGCAAAATGGAAATTACTTTTACTAACGAGCGCCGTCTCCAGAGTGCTTCTGTTCTGGCGCGGGAGCGTCTAGCTTATTGGAATGTTTATTGACGTGAGTGGAAGTTAGGGTTATTGACGTGATTTGTGAATGTTTCGAGCAGCTCTTTGACCCCCTTTTTGTTTTTCGGAAATAAGCTTTTTGACCTTTGTAAGTGGCTTTTGAAAGTTAAATTCAACACAAATCCTTCACGAAACAGTCTTGGCTGATAATAATTTTAAAATTTATAAATATATATTAAATTGATTGATAATGATTTAACATAATAAATTTTTAATTTTTAATTTTAAATAAAATATCAAATACAGTTATAATTAAAACTTTATTAATTAAAAATATTTAAATATTAAATATTAACAATATTAAAGCTATACTTCTTGTAATGTAGTTTGCCTATTTTGAAATTTGTATATGTTAAATCAGAAAATAAATTTTATCTTAAAATTAAATTTTAATTCATAAATATTGACAATTATTAATTATTAATAAATTTTAATTCTATAAAATATATGCACATTACTTATTTATAACAATAAATTTATATATTTATTATTTTTAATTATTTAAATAAATCATTATGTAAGAAAAATACATACTTACATATGTAATAGATGTGACAGTAAATTAACTTATATCATAATATTCTAAGTTCTTAATTTATTTAAACATGCATAGTATTATGGTCAAAGTAGTTATTGTTTATCATAAATTAACATATATTATGAAATTAAAATATGCAACTATAACAAGGTTGTCATATTTATCTAAAAATATGTAATTATAATAAGGTTATTATAACTACTCTCTGCATATATGTATTGTGAAAGCTAAATTTAATTTTAAAATTTTAAAGAGTCAATTGTAAAAAATTCTAAACTTTACTTAATTTTGCCTTAAATTTTATAGAATGGCTTTAAAATGTCCCACCTTTCAACTTATTGCAAAAATATTCCGATATTAAGTTTTTTTGTTAACCGTGAGAAGTACTAATTTTTATATGAAATAAAATGTGCATTATTTTTTGTATTTATGTAAATTTTATTTGAGCTTATGTAATTTATATCATGTTTTTATAAAATGACATTAGGAAATATTGATTTAAGTTTCAGTTTAGAGGGACCATAATCCAAATGTTAGTTTTAAAATTAATTGAGGAATAGGCTTGAAAGAAGGTAATTATGCCCCCAGCCTTAAAATCAACCCTAAAAGTAAATTGTATTCTTATGTTATTTATGTTTAGTGTGTCTTTAAGGATTTAAATGGAGAGGAAGAAACATCATTACTTGTAATTAAATTAATAATTTTTACTAAAAATAAATTATTAACTAAGAACTCATATTTTAATTAAGAATAAAATTTTTAATTTTAATTTAACTCGAGGTGAGTTAACAAAATTTTTCTTTTGTTTATGTTAATTCTTTTTAGTCTGGGATCATAAGCCCATTAAGAAATTTTTATTTTTGATAATATTTTTTGTAACATCCCACCCTCAACGGGAATGGTAGAATAGTAATTTGGCATAGGATGAGAGTGATTGGGCTGAATTAGGACTGTTCATGCATACTAGTATTAGTAAACAGTGAAATTGTGCACATGCAAATTACTGTACATGCATACATG
>JANIJF010000211.1:57247885-57272156 GCA_024520955.1 Erythroxylum bequaertii | reverse complement strand
GATTCCTATTGAATGGGGTTTTGCCATTGTTTTAGGACTTCAAGAAAGGCAAGAGGAACAAGAAGAGAGGCATTTTAAGCAAGTTTTAAGCAAGGAAATCAAGGTGGGTTACATGTTTATAATAGAGTTAAGGAGCCACTAATGTTTTCTTTTGAATCAAGAGAATGAAATGATTTCAATTGTTTTATAAATGTTGCTTGATTGCCATTTGAATGATTTGAGAAATCTTTATATGTTCGGCATATGAATTTTGTTTATGAATTTCAAAATAAAGATGAAAATGCATTGAAACATTTCATGTTATGCCTTGGAAAAGGTCATGACATTGTGCATAAATGAAAATAAGAAAAATCATGAAAGTATGATGAAATGATTAGAGCATGAATATGTGCTTTTGTTTGGGCAAGAGTGGAACCATTTCGTTCGTCATGTGCACGTTGACAAGAGCCTTTTGCCGGCTACTCGCTTGTGGCATATGAGATCTGAAGAAAAAGTACTCATTTTGTTCATGGTGTAAACTTCAGTTTTGCCATTTCATTCTATGGAACCCTCGAGCCATTTGTTATGCATTGCCTCTTTGAATTGTCAAGTATGGTGCAAAATTTGAGTGTTCTACATTGATGGTTAAATGTATATGCTATGTTTATGTGATGATATTTGAATTATAAGTTTGAGTTAAAATTGTGAATTTGTTTGAGAATTTCAGAACTATGTGTTTTATGAATTTTCTATGACAAATGAACTTTTCAACGATTTTGCTTATTCTCCTTATAAGCTTGTTACCCACAAGCTTTTAAGCTCACCCCCATTTCCATCCCATCTTCAAGTGAAGAGAATAAGTCTGAGTGACCAAGAGTCGAGGCATCACTCTGATGCATTTTTTTTATTTGAAGTTAGTTCATATAAAACAAGGCTTTAGTTGCATTTCAAGAATTATTGGGTTTTGTATCTTTTGTATTTTGGATTTTGATATCGATGATGTAATGTGGCTTCGAATGCCATTAAAGCTTTGTAAACTCTTACCCTTGGTGTTAATGAAATATAAATTGTGTATAGATGACGTGAGTTGAAAGTAGTTATACTTGAAGAAGTTATTAACTTGAGTTGATGATTTTTGAACATGAATTGATATATATATATATATACATACATATAGATATATATATATACATACATATAGATATATATATATATATATACATAAGTGAGATGTTATGGAAAAGAAAAATAGGAATTATGAATGATGAGATATAAGTTGAATGTGACGAGTCAAATGAGCTAAGATTTGAGAGTTTAATGAAATCAATTTGGTAGTTAAATTGTTATAAATGACGCTGCATTAGAGGAAGTGAATTTGGGACAATTTTTCAAGTTTTCATAGGGGTAGAAAGTTGTGTACTAACTTCAGAGGAAAAACTGTATTAATTTAGGCTGAATTAGACAAAGTTGTTTTATTGGAATTTGTAGCTTATCCTTTTAGTTTCCAACGATATAAAGTATGAAATTTTTGGATATTGGAGTTAAGAGATATGATCATTATAAGTGGTGATGCCGCATAGGCGGTATATATAGAACAACTATAGTAAGGATGAGAATTTGTCGTATGTGATGAGTCATTTGAGATGAGATTTGGGAGTTTAATACAACCAAATTGGTAACTGAATGTTTAAAGAGTGATATCGCATTAGAAGAACCAAATTTGGGAAGAGTATGAGTGAAAGTGATGTTAGAATGGATGTAGAAACCATTGGAGATGCTTTGGAGAGTGTAGTTAGTGATTTAGAGCTTTAGGTAATATGAGGAAGACCCCGTAGAAATCCCTTCGTCTGATTCAGCTTTGACTAATCCCTTTGTCTGATTCAATTTTAATTGAATCCCTCTTGTGCTTTTCTTATGAGATCGAAAATTCATGCTTTCTTTACAATCTTTGGTGGCTAATTAGTTTCTCTTACAGCTTGCTCCAGTTATTTCTTTCTTTTTTTGCTTGATTATTTGATCTTTGCTTATGTTTGGTGCTTCTTTTGCTTCTCGTTCTAGTTCTTTTTGTAATCCTTTTGTCTGATTTAGCTTTGACTGAATCCCTTCGTCTGATTCAGCTTTGACTAAATCCCTTCGTCTGATTCAGCTTTAACTGAGTTCCTTCGTCTAAGACTGAATCTCTTCGTCTTAGATTGAATCACTTCGTCTGATCCATCTACACTTTTGGAAATTCAAGATTTTGACCCTTTAGATGAAGAAATATCTCTTCAAGGTCTTCATGAAAGTTTTAGATCTAGAAGTTCTCTTAGAAACCATCCAAAGAAGACCTCAATCTAAAATCTCTAGTGAAAGTGATGCCAATTTTCCAGAAACAGGTACAATGCGATTGAGGAAAAAAAATCATGTTTGATTCTTTTGGCCATAACTTCTCCGTCGACCTTCAGATGACTTGATTTTTAAAGCAATAATTTCCTAACACATTTCTATATATTTTCATAAGAAGTTATGGCTTTTGGTATTGATATGAAAAAGATTGATTGAATCAAACTAAGGGTATGAGTTGAAGAAATGAGTTTGCTCACGTCTTATAACTTCTAATGTTGGGCTCCGGAAGCAGGGTCCAACACAGTTGCTGTATCAGAGCCAAGAATTAGGATCTTACATGGGCAATTTTTGAAATATGTGCCAAGTTACATGCATTTTAGTCATGTATTTGAATGCAGTTGCGACTGATCCCTTGTATGAGTCGTAAGTGTATGATTCACACGCAAGAGCAATTGTTAAGAGTTTGAGCTAATATAATTAGTAAGAAAAATGATACTCTTTCATGATATGAGAAAATGAAAATTGTGAATAAATAGAAATGAGAAATAGTACATATTACAGATAATGATTCAACGTATTTGTATTGGGGGATGCATTATTGAATATGACATCAATATTGCACTGTGGTGATATATCCTCGAATATGATATAGATGTGAATGTATTGTCATGGATTGTTGAGGAATATAGGGATATAAGTATAAATGATGAGATTAGAGTGTAGAAGCAGAATGCAATGAAAACATAACCTTGTTATGGTCTTAAGAAGATTAATTAGGAACCGAGGTGGTTGTTTGATGAATGCGACAAGAGTTATGATTCACCGTAAGAAGATATTAGTGGAATTGAGATCAGAATTTCATAATAATTATGCATCAATAATTCTGAATTGATTGAGGATATGCATATGGAAGATGAAGAAAATGAAAATAGGAAATGAGGCAGAAATTAGGAAAGTGTAAAGGGGAAATGAAATAGATATAAATGACTTTTCATTAGATGAATGAAATGATATGTAGCGTAGAGAAAGTTAGAAATGGGTATAAGATGGGAATTTATGTATGAATGAGATTAAGAAAAGGATGAAGAATTAAATGAGAAGAGTTGATGCACTCAATAGGGTAGTTGACTCATTATGAAATGATATAGCATCAAAAGAGGTAAATTCTGGATAAAGAGAGAGATGTTGTCTAGGGTCAATGGAGATCAAAGTATCAATTGTGTAAGATATAAATTGGTAAATTGTCGAATACAAATCTGTGGATAAAATGGGATGACTTTGATGATACACACCTAAGTTTATGCGACAGTAATTATGTTTACTACTTTATTGAGTTTTGGGAATTAGAACATTATGACCTTATAAGAATGATAGAAATTGGTCTTCTTGAAGTATTAAGCATGACTGATTATGCGATGATGATAACAGTTGATTGATAAAAATTGCACAGTATAGATGATAATATCAAGAAATCTTCTTTCGAAGAAGAATTTTACTAAATTATGTTAAACAGATCAGATAGTTTATATTAAGAATGATCAATGAAAGAACAAATCATAGATGAATACATAATGATCCAAAAGTGAGTATTGGAGTCCTATTCCTGACAAAGACATAAGCATGACATGTAGAATATGCTACTGAGAGTGTATGCATTATGCTTGATGTAAAGTATCTAACTATATGATTGGATTCTTAAATTTAAGGTGACATTATGGCTAATATGAGGAGACATACCCCTGCTTCTAGATCAGTCAGGTAAGAATTTCGAGGAAGAAATTCATTTAAGAGGGGGAGAAATGTTGGTCCCTGAATTTTGTCTTGATGAATATGCATGATTTAAATAAATTTTAAGGTTTTGATAAATTAATCATTCTGGAATTATTTAATTATGTCAAAGTTAGTAGGATTTATTGCATTGCTTAATGGAATTAAAGTGTTAAGGTTATAGGAATGTTCAAGGGTGTTTTTGGAAGATCACTTATGGATGAAAAACCATAAGCATATAAGGAAGGGCAAAATGGACTTTGCACACTCATTATAGGTAGAAATGGAAGAAGAAATTTTGTCTTATTCTTTTAAGAAGGGAAAAACATGATTTGGGGGAGAGAAAGAAGAGAAATACGAAAGCAATAAGAGAAGAAGTGAGGTTTCGTTGGAGAGGAGAGAAAAAAAAGAAAGATAGTTAGGGTTTCATCGTTTCTTGGTTTTTAAGAGAGATTTTGAGGTTGTTCAAGAAAGGAAAAAGGTAGAGGAAGAGAATGGCTTCCATTTGAGCCAAAGATCTCTTCATTTGGTGAAGAATCAAGGTAAGATCATTTTGAATCTTTTGGATCTTTGGAAGGATTTTAGTTTATAGAGTTTAGAAAATGCTTGGGTTTAAGTATTTTAGATTCAATTTTAGTGATTTTGCACTGTGAAATTTTCAATTAGATTCCTATTGAGTGGGATTTTTTCATTAGTGAAGGACCTCAAGAAAGGCAAGAGGAATAAGAGGAGATGCATTTTATGCAAGGAAATCAGGTGGGTTACATGTTTACAATAGAGTTAATGAGCCACTAAGGTTTTCTTTTAAATCAAGAGAATGAAATGATTTCAAATGTTTTTATAAATGTTGATGAATTTCAAAATAAAGATGGAAATGCATTGAAACATTTTATGTTATGCCTTCGAAAAGCTCATGACATTTTGTATAAATGAAAAGAAAAAAAAGCATGAAAGTATGATCAAATGATTTGAGCATAAATACAAGCTTTTGTTGAGCAAGAGTGAAACCATTTCGTTCGTCATGTACACGTTGACAAGGGCCTTTTCTTGGCTGCCCCCTTGTGGCATATGAGATCTGAAGAAAAAAGACTCATTTTGTTCATGGTGTAGACTTCGGTTTTGCTATTTCGTTCCATAGAACCCTCGAGCCATTTGTTGTACATTGCATCTTTGAATTGTCAAGTATGGTGCATAATTTGAGTGTTCTTTATTGGTTAAATGTATATGCTATGTTTATGTGATGATATTTTAACTATTAGTTTGAGTTAAATTTGTGAATTTGTTTAAGAATTTGAGAAATACTCGTTTTATGAATTTTCTATAAAAAATAAACTTTTCAATGATTTTGCTTATTCTCATTATAAACTTGTTACATACAAGCTTTTAAGCTCACCCCCATTTCCGTCCCATCTTCAGGTGAAGAGAATGAGATTGAGTGACCAAGAGTCAAGGCATCACTCCGATTATGCACATTTTGTATTTGAAGTTAGTTCATCTAAAACAAGGCTTTAGTCGCATTCAAAGAATTATTGGGTTTTATATCTTTTGTATTTTGGATTTTGATACCAATGATGTAATATGACTTGGAATGCCATTAAAGCTTTGCAAAATCTTATCCTTGGTGTTAATGAAATATAAATTGTGCATAGATGATGGGAGTTGAAAGTAGGTATACTTGAAGGAGTTATCAAATTGAGTTGATGATTTTTGAATATGAATTGTTATACATACATACATACATACATACATACATATATATATATATATATGACGAGTCAAACGAGCTAAGATTTGAGAGTTTAATGAAATCAATTTGGTAGTTGAATTGTTATGAATGACGCTGCATTAGAGAAAGTGAATTTGGGACAATTTTTCAAGTTTTCATAAGGGTAGAAAGTTATGTACTGACTTCAAAGGAAAAACTGTATTAATTTGTGCTGAATTAGACAAAGTTGTCTTCTTGGAATTTGTAGCTTATCCTCTTAGTTTTCCAACAATATAAAGTATGAAATTTTTGGACATCGAAGTTAAGAGATATGATCATTATAATTGGTGATGCTACATAGCCTGTATCTATAGAACAACTATAGTAAGGATGGGAATTTGTCGTTTGTGATGAGTCATTTGAGTTGAGATTTGGGAGTTTAATATAACCAAATTGATAACTGAATGTTTAAGGAGTGATATCGCATTAGAAAAAATTAATTTGGGAAGAGTATAAGTGAAAGTGATGTTAGAATGGATGTAGGAACCATTGGAGATGCTTTGGAGAGTGTAGTTAGTGATTTGGAACTTTAGGTGATGTGAGGAAGACCCCATAGAAATCCTTTCATCTGATTCAACTTTGACTGAATCCCTTTGTTTGATTCATTTTTGACTAAATTTCTTCGTCTGATTCAGCTTTGACTGAATCCCTTCGTTTCATTCAGCTTTGACTGAGTCCCTTTGTCTGAGACTGAATCCCTTCATCTTAGACTGAATCACTTCATCTGATCCATCTACACTTTTGGAAATTTGAGATTTTGACCCTCTAGATGGGAAAATATCTCTTCAAGGTCTTCATGAAAGTTGTATATCTAGAAGTTCTCTTCAAAACCGTCTAAAGAAGACCTTAATATGATATCTCTAGTGAAAGTGATGCCAATTTTCCCGAAACAGGTACAATGTGATTGAGAGCAAAAATCATGTTTGATTCTTTTGGCCATAACTTTTTCGTCCGACCTCCAAATGACTTGAGTTTTGAAGCAATAGTTTCATAACACATTCCGCTATCTCTCCATTGGAATTTATAGCTTTTGGTATTGATATGAATATCATTGATTGAATCAAAGTAAGGGTATGAGTTGAAGAAATGAGTTTGCTTATGTCTTATGACTCCAAATGTTGGGCTTCAGAAGCGTGGTGCAACAATACTCATCCCTTACCGAAACATCGACTCTGATACCACTTGTTGGTGGTAGGGAGACCACGTACTTGGGAGATCTACATCATGGGCCTAACGAGGGAAGATACTCATGGGCCTTGATACCACACTTAAACCCAAAATCTTAAGGTTTTAGGTTTATGGGTTCTTTCCACTTGTATGCCCTTCACTAGTTCCATCTTTTTCCAATGTGGGATTCCCACTCACACTTGAAATCGCAACAAGGGTAACAGATTTATTGATGTCAACACATAAAATTATGCTAAATGTGATTCACATTAAGCTTAATGTTTTGGAGACTATACATTATATAGTTGTAACTCCTTCATATGGCAAGGAAAAGGCTCTGTTTTGGTTGATGAGGTTTATTATCCTTATTGATTCTAAAGTTTAGGGATTCTATGTTTAAGTTCAATAATGTGTAACCTCAGGTCTTATAAATGATGAGAAAAACTTTAGTGATGCTAAGTGAGACACAATCCATCATGCTTCAGAACGTTACATGGCTTAGGACTAGTATTAAACTATTTAGACTGCTTTGCTCTCATATCTTTTATAACTACGTCTAACATTATACTTTATAGGAGATAAGTGCAATGGTGGTTTGTAATAAGTGTGCAGACTTAGAGTTTGAATAATTCAATCACTCCTTAAATTAAGATATAAAATTGTAAAATTATCGATTAAAAGGACATGAATAATCTCCACACTTTAAAAAAAGGTTCAAAATAGGAGAATGATCAATTGGACAAGGTCATGTATTAGTAAGAGACATACTATATGTGAAGCACTTAAACTTGGATGTATATTGTGCTTTCCTCAAAAGCAAGACCTTTTGAGCTTTATAACAATATAATCATTAATAGGATATCTACACCTACATAGACTTAATCAAGAGTAGGATTTGGGCTTATCGATCAACTTGTAATATGTGACAAATATTCTAAAGTCTTTTGCTAACTATTTGATTTTATAAGTATATTACTTTTACCATTATTTTTATAGCATATTGCTTATATTTTGGACTAGTTTAGAGCATTTGATACTCGAAATAATAAATATTTTATTTCATGTCTTATTTCTAACTATTCAAGGAAAGGGGAGCAAATTAATAGAAGAATTACAACAATTTGGAGATAACTTTGAAAGAAGTAAAGAAAGATCTTAGATCACAACATCTACAAGCCACCATATTAGGTGATACTCTATTGTGGTCACCTATATTTCTATCACCCTACATGCCCCCATGTTACCCTTTGGATCAAGAAACTCGAACTATATACATACTCATTTAGGTCTCCAGTTGGGAGCTAAAATTTCCAAAAAAACTTCCAAAAACATGCCAAAGGTAATCGACTAGTAATATGGACTCATGTTAAGGTATTAAATAGGTCTTATGACTTATTAAAAATTAGGGTTTAAAATTAAAGGAAAAGAGAGAAGAAAAGAATAAAGAGCTTTTTGGGCAGGAGTTAGTTGAAAAGAATTAGAAAGTTATTTAGGAGACATTCTACATTAGTTATTGAATAAGAATGAATTAATTATAGAAGAAAGATAAGAAATCAACAAAATGAATGAAAGATTCAAGATTCAAGACTCTTGACAATAATTTCTTATTCGTATTTCCCTTTTTGTTTTAAGTTTTCATCTCTTTTTTAGTTATGAATTAATTGGGATATAGATTTAAGTAGATAGACGCTAGCATTTATATTCTGAATTAATGTTTGGCTTAATGAATCCGTAGTTTTCTTGATATTTTTCCACATACTTATAATTGATTGAATTGAAACAGAAAAACTGAAATATTAAATTATTTGATTTATGCTTTGAGATTTGAGAGATGAGATGTATGCTTAAATCAGAATATGAAAAAAGTGTGTTAAACATGAGTTAATTAAGAAAGAACTACAAGATCTTCTTAGATTAGGATAAAACATATCAAAAGAACACACAAAATGAATTAATTCATTCTTAGTTTGTCTTAACTTGAAAAGGGCTTTTAATTGACTAATCTAGCTTATTAATATATTCATTAATCCTTATTAATCTAGCTAGAGAAGCTTATGAATAGTTAGTATTGATAGTCCTTATGAGATTGAACCATATTCACTAGTACAGACTCCAACTACATCATAGACTTGCAATAAAACATAACCAAAATTTTGGCATCATTTTTAGGGACTGTGTGTTGATATAAAATGATTTGCAATCCGATTATACTAGGCTTTTGTTTTCTTTTATTTTAATTTATTATTGTTCACTAAGGTTGCTCTATTTTTTCTCTTTCACAATGCAATTCTTATATGTGATAGTTTTTTTGCTTCTATTTTTGTATTGATATGTGACTGATTAATTATACATTTACTCCATAATACTTAGTGATTAATGCTATCAAATGTTTAAGAAACTCATTTCGGTTCATACTTGGTTTTAGGTGCAATTTGAAAGTTCAAGAGCTAAAATGAGTTAAAAGCACATTCTTTGAGCCATCTTCTTAATGTTCAAACTCATTTGTCTTTGTGGAACGAGAAGGGCACATATTAGGGTAAAGATGGGATAAGAAACTGTAAGAAAATGAACATTTCAACATGATCTCTAAGATGCACGACCGTGTATCTTGACGATTGGAGACTTTTTGGTTTTTATAGTTATGTATCTATTTGCACGGCTGTGCATCTTTGCGAATGAAGAATTTTTTTGTTTGTATAGTTGGATGCACGACTATACTTATCTGTCTAGAATCTTATTTGTCTGTCCAGAATCTTATCCATTTTAGAGTTATTGACATTAGACTTCTCTTGAAATCCAGGCAGACCTTGATTTTGCATTTGGTTACCCACGTTGTTTGACGAAGAAAAATTTAGGTGGTTCCTCTACCTAGAATTATAAGTGTTAGAATATGGATTTTTTCCCTCTTACTAGACCAAATTATGTTCCCATGTAATTAAGTTGCTCTGTATCATTGTTTTGCATAAAAAAGCAAACGATGGTATTGTGGTTGTCTTGTCCACATAATTCACATCTACGCTGAATTGCCTTAACTGAAGCAGATGAAGAGTTGTCTACTTAAATTGTCAATCTTAGCTTGCATTTCTGTCATTGAATCAAAAGTCATTACTTCCTTCTGATCGCAGAAGGTCATTTGCTGTCTCCTTCTATTTGACATCTAAATACATCTATTGTTTTCCATCTCTTCTAGCAAATACTCCTTTTTCTCAATTATCTTTCTCATTAGCGATCCTCTAGACGCTGCATCGATGGTGCTCCTTGTGGGTGGATTAACTTCATTATAGAAGGTTTGCAATAAGAATTCTCTAGGTAAGTTGTGATGAGGACATCGCCTTTACAAATCCTTGTAACACTTGCTCGCTTCATAGTGTGACTCCCCATCATTCTATTGGAAATTTGTGAGATCCTTTATTAATTTGGTTGTCTTTTTCAATGGGAAGTACTTATTTGAAAATGTTTGCACCAGCTACTCCTATGACGTGATGTTCGTTAGGTTTAAGGAATGATACCAAGCTTTGGATCTATCCCTCAGGGTAAATAGAAATAGCCTCATCCTAACATCATCTTCTGACATATTATTATATTAAAAGGTATCGCATATCTCTAAGAAGTTTACTAAATGCACATTAGGTTTCTAATTTTCTAACTCGTAGAATTACACTTTGGTTTGCAACATATTTAGTAATGCTGGTTTCATTTTGAATGAGGTTGGCACTAGTGGTCGAGTGATGCCTTGTTATACAGCGTTAAACCTGGCCTTATGAAATCCATAATGATTCATTGCTGGTCTCCTTGATTTCAATGTGATTGTTGATGTGATTACTATTAATATTACCTAGGAAGTTAATTTTATGATAACTTGATTCTACTTGTATATTAATTTGTTTTGATAGAATATGATGATGTGTACTATGAACGGACCTGCTGGAATTGATAATAGATTGATGTTGTAAGATTTATAATTTTGATTGTGGTTTGCTCGAGCACAACCAAAATATTAAGTGTAGGGATGTTTGATAGATGAACATTTGAATATATTTTGACACCCATATTTGATGTTTTTTGCTTGATATTTGATACTTTTATTGGATATTTGGTACTTAATATGTTTCAAGGGTGTTTCTAGGTTATAATTGCTTGCATGGAGTTAAACGAGAAGAAACCGGACGAAAATGCGACTGAACTAGGAATAACTGTAATCTGGAAGAAATGCATGGCTATACACTTCTGCACGCCCAACATTTTCGCGATATCTAGTGTACTCCGATTATGCAAGTTTATGTTCACAGGAGTGCATAACCTAAAAACCTAAAATTTCATATAAATTGGACTTTTCGGAGACAATTGGGAAGTGAGACTTTGGGAGGCGATTTCCAGATGTGGAGAATGTCTAGAAGAGACGATTTTGCTCTAGAAAAGCAGGAAGCACAAAGATTTCATCAAAAGATCCATTGGAATATAGGATAAAGCCTTTACATTGCAAAAACATTTGACCAAAGACAATCAGGGAGATTTAGGGTTATGAACCCATTGTTTTCAATTTGTTTTTCTTTCAGTTTACGTTTGATTTTTAGTTCGATCATGTGTAACTAAACATCCAGTTAGTATTTAGGTTAGATGAACCTTATGTTAATTCTTTGAAGTGATTTGATTCTTTTATTAAAGCAATTGGTTGTTCGATATATTGTGATCTGATTATGTATTTTATTTATGTTTAATAACCCAAGAATATGAGATCATAATATGATTCTATACATAGAGATTGAGAAATTCTAGTGTGAATAGATTTATTATAATTGGAAAGAGTTAATTGCAACCCTAGAGATAAGATAACAAAAATCCTCTGGATTAAGGTCAAACCTAATAGGACTCATAAAGTGATAGCGCAATCCTATAAGTATTATCCTAAATAATTCTATTAGAGACCTTAGGATTAGTTGTTAGTAGACTCAATGTTAGTTATTAGTGTACCGTAGGAGTCTCCACAGTCTAATACATCAACAAAACAATTGCACGATAAAAGACCAATTTGTTAAGGGTTTAAGGGGATTCGAACCTAGATACTAGTTTCTGATAACGATATTTTTATAACTGAATTCCATTGTCTTTTCATTTATTATCGTTTCCTATTTCTTTAATTGTTTTAGTTTTATTTTCCTTTTATTAAAAATCTAAAATCAATCCATAGCCTAGATAATAGGTGCAAGATAAATACTAGTATTCATAGTCTTCATGTGATTGACTCGTACTCATTAGTGCTAGCTAAAGCTATGTCGTGCACTTGTAGTTTATTACAATATTGACTATCAAAAAATAGGCTAAGCATATTCCCAGGTAAGTTACATTTCTATTGGGGTTGGAAAGTTTGTTTTTACTTATATCTTTCCTTTTAGTGTAGTAGAGATATGTAGATTGAGAACAAAAAATACATTCAAAATGAATGGTCATCACTTGAAGTCATATTATAAAGGTTCCCAAACAAAGAATATGGAAGTGTTGATGCTTGAAGATGCAAATGGCATCACTTGATGAGGGTAACATAGAGTCGAGCTAATGACATTAATAGAAGGATATTTGACTATATTTTACCACCCTTATTTAATGTATTTTGCTTTATGGCTTATGATTTTTTCTTATATTTGGTACATAATTTTCTTCAAGTGTTTTTATACATGATTATTCTTTTCATGGACTTAAATGAAAATATTTTAGGCAAAAACACAGCATAAAACATAAAATCAGCAATCTGGAAGGAGTGTACGACTGTGCACTTCTACACCCTTGTGTACTTTCACAATTTCAATAGTTTTTGGACTTACACAATTTAGTACACAGAACCATATAAAAAGACATTTTTGATAGCTAATGAAAGGAGGAGCCTTTGGGAAGCAATTTCCAGGCGTAGAGAACATCTAGAAGGGATGATTTTGGTCCAGAGAAGCAGGAAACACGAAGAAATCATCGAGAGATCCATCGGAATACATGATCATCCCCCTATATTGAAAGAACATTCAATAGAAGAAAATAAGAGAAATTTAGAATTATGATTCCAATATTTTCAACTTGTTTTTCTTTCATTGTATGTTTGATTTCGTATTTGATCATATGTAACTAAATGTCCATTTAGTATTTAGGTTAGATGAGCCTTATGTTAACACTTTGACATTATTTGATTCTTTTATTAATGTGATTGGTTGTTTAATATATTGTGATCTAATTACGCATTTTATTTATGTTCTCATAACCCAAGATATTAGATCATAAATTGATTTCATATGTAGAGATTGAAAAATCCTAGTGTGAATAGATCTACCATAATTAGAAGGAGTTAATTGCAATCATAGAGATAGGATGACATAAATCTTTCAGATTACCTAATAGAGGGGCTCATTGATAACCCAATCCTATAAGTTTTAGCCTAAGTAATTCGGTTAGAGACCTTAGGATTAGTTGTTAGTAGACTCAAGGTCAGTTACCGTAGGAGTCTCCACAGTCCAATACATCAATAAAACAATTGCAGGATAAAATATCAATTTGTTAAGAGTTTAAGGGGATTCGAACCCAGATACTAATTCCAGATAATGATAGTTTTATAAGTGAATTCCATTGTCGTTGCATTTATTATCGTTTCGCATTTCTTTAATTGTTTTAGTTTTTATTTTATTTTTATTAAAAATCTACAGTCAATCCATAGGCTAGATAATTGGTGTAAGATTATTACTAGTATTCATAGTATTCGTGTGATTGACTCGTACTTGCTGGTACTAGCTAAAGCTATGTCGTGCATTTGTAGTTTATTACAATGTTGACTATCACGAAATAGGCCAATCATATTCCTAGGTAAGTTACGTTCCTATTGGGTTGGAAAGTTTGTTGCAACTCATATCTTTCCTTTTAGTGCAGTAGAGATACGAAGTTTGAAAACAAAAAACACATTCAAAATGAATGGTCATCACCTAAAGTCATATTATAAAGGTTACTAAACGGAGATTATGGAAGAGTTGATGCTTGATGACGCAAATGGCATCACTTGATGAGGGTAACAGGGAGTCGAGCCAATGATATTAATTAAAGGATATTTGACTATATTTTACCACCCTTATTTAATGTATTTAGCTTGATAGTTTATGCTTTTTTCTTATATTTGATACTTAATTTGCTCTAAGTTTTTTTACACATAATGATTGCTTTTATGGACTTAAAGGAAAAGATTTCAAACAAAAACATGGTGTAAAATAGAAATCAACAATTTAGAAGGAATGCACGGCCATGCACTTTTACACCCCCGTGCACTTTCACGATTTCAATAGTTTTTGGACTTTCATGGTCTAGTACACGGAACCATATAAAAAGACATTTTTGACAGCTAATAAAAGGAGGAGACTTTGGGAGGAAATTTCCAGGCGTAAAGAACATCCAGAAGGGACGATTTTGGTCCAGAGAAGCAGATACACGATGAAATCATTGAGAGATCCATCGGAATACAAGATCATCCCCTTACATCGAAAGAACCTTCAATAGAAGAAAATCAGAGAGATTTAGAATTATGATTCCATTATTTTCGATTTTTTTCATAGTATGTTTGATTTTGTATTCGATTATATATAACTAAACCTCCATTTAGTATTTAGGTTAGATGAACCTTATGTTAATACTTTGACATTATTTGATTCCTTTTTTAATGTGATTGGTTGTTTGATATATTGTGATCTGATTACGCATTTTATTTATGTTCTCATAACTCGAGATATTACATCATAATTTGATTTCATACTTGAAGATTGAAAAATCCTAGTGTGAATAGATCTCCTATAATTAGAAGGAGTTGACTGCAACATAGAGATAGGATGACATAATCTTTCAGATTAGAGTCAAACCTAATAGAGGGGCTCATTGGTAGCCTAATCCTATAAGTTTTAAGCTAAGTAATTTGGTTAGAGACCTTAGGATTAGTTGTTAGGAGACTCAAGGTCAACTATTAGCAAACCATATGAGTTTCTACGGTTCAATACATGAACAAAACAAATGCATGATAAAAGGTCAATCTGTTAATGGTTTAAGGGGATTCAAAACTAGATACTCATTTCTGATAATGATAGCTTTCTAAGTGAATTTCACTATCTCAACGTTCATTGTTGTTTCCTTTTTTATTTTATTTGTTTTATTTTTAGTTTTAGTTTCTTTTCATTAAAAATCTAAAATCAATCCTGAGGCTAGATAATGGGCGATGGGTAAGTACTAGTATTCATAGTCTTCATGAGATCGAAACGTACTTACTGATATTAGCTACAGCTACATCTTGCACTTACTGTTTATTAGAATAATTAAACAACCCATTAAATAGGTTAGTCAAGTTTTTGGCGCCATTATTGGGGACTTTGATATTATGAGAGCTTGAATGCTATTACTTTAGTCATTCTCATTTTATTTTTTATCTTTATATTTATTTTATTTTATTTTTCTTTTATATTTATATTATTTTATCTTATCTTTGTTTTTTTTTTTGGCTAGTTCATTTAATTGTGTTTTGAATTTCTCTACACATATAGTGTGTGGTGGTTTATTTTAGGAATTGATATTTAACTCCGTATCCACAACTCATATTGGATGGATAGAGTGGACAATATTATTATGGGAGCCAGGATGTGTATTTACAATACGAAACATCACCGTATAGGAAGGAGCAATTTCCTCACTTGTTTTCAAAAGCTCAAACGACGTATATATGGAAGCAACCTCACATGTACAAAAGTATCTCAAGGCCCATCATACAAGAATACTTATAATTCAGAGTGGAGCAACCCTTAGGTATATGGATGGAATGACTATGCTCTAACTAATTACGTACAACTAGAACAACGATATGAAAATATTACAGATCGATTAATGGAATGCCTTATTGAGAGAGTAACTAGTCAACATGAATTTGATAAGAGACTTCTTTTACTTCCATATGATGAGTATAATTTGAGCTACCGCCCAAAGTGAAGAAGAGTCAATATTTGATTTCATAAATGAAGATGCATTTCAAGAAGGCGAGGAGGTAACCACTTGCTCAAAGGTAAACTATTCGAGCTAGCTGATGATACGAGGAGTTTTGTTATTCCTTACATTTTTTGTTTATAGTTTGTCATTAAAAAGGGCACTAATGGAGTCTAATGGTTTTATTAATCTAATCAATTATGTCCTTCTGATTATCTTGCAACAAGTGGATTACTTATGGGCTATAAATCCTATACGGAGAAAAGGATGGAAGTAAGTCGCTAATTATTGATCCAAAATGACATTAAACATACAGGTTACGTCGAGTTAATGATGTTAAAAAAACACTACATAGGAGGTAACCTATGAATTAGTTTAGTTTTACTTTAAATGTTACGTTATTTCATTCTTGTTGCCATGTTAGATTAGGATTTATTTAAATTTTGATGTGCTTTAGGAGTAGAACATTAAGAATCTCCAAAAATCATGTATGATTTCAATTTAGGGTATACATGTTAAAGGTTTATAAGTCTAAAGTGCAAAATTTTTAAGTTTGATTGTATATTGTTGAAGTTGCACACAATTATGGAGGGTTGGAAGCTTTTGAAACATGATAGTGTGACTTACATGGCTTAATATAGGCTAGTATACCAAACTATGTAAGTTCACGAAATCTGAAAATTTTTGACTTACATAGTTTGATACACAGTCGTGTGTCAAATTTTGTAAATCTACGATACAGATGAAGAACGCCCTAATTCCCTCATTTTGCCATTTTCTTCCTCTCTTTTCAACTCTCCCATCATCTCCACTTCTCCCAACCCATTTCTTTGTGATTTTCTGCCAAATTAATGACATCCAAGTAAGTTTTCTTGTCTCCTTAAATCGTTTATTCATAATTCATTAGATAATTTTCGTTATTTGCAGATTGATCAATTAAAATCGTTAATTTCATGATTTGGGGATTGTTGGAGAATTTGTGTGATTTCATGCTTAATGTGGTTCAATAGTTGAATAATCACTTTACCCAGTCGTTTTAATGATTCAATTCGATTAACTGCATATGAATTGGGTAAAAATTCAAGTTGAGTTACATCATTGTGCAATTAGAGCTCACTAATTGTTAAATTTTTTTATGTTTTTTGTGAAATTAATATTGATAGGTTGTTTTTGACGATTAATTGAAGATTGGGTTAGTGTCAATTGTGTTAATTTAGTGTTCAATTTTGTCAATTTTATGTATTTGTGTAGTTAAGGTTTTCAATTTCAATTTCATGGTTTAATTTGTAATTAATCAATTAGGTTAGCCTAATTTGTTAATTGCAATATTCTTATTTTTAATTTCTTTATTAATTAGGTTGTTAGTTAAATTTATGTTTATTTTTCTTACTTAATTGTTCATGTATTTATTTATTCGTGTCAATTTATTTTTATATGTTTTAATTTTGTTTGTCATTGTGTTTTCATATTTAATAATTCAGTGAGCATAGTTTTTTTAAGTATGGTGAAAATGATAGTCACATAATTTTTCAGAAAGTTCTCACACTTGTTTTAAGTTTTAGACATAATGTCGAGATCATAACAAACACAAGAGACCCCTAGTAAGAGACAACGAGGAGAAAGTTCTTCATCCATAACTCAGACCTCAGAGAGTCCGTAGATGTTATTATTTAGTGTCGGGGCCCAAGAAGAACAATACCAGTGGCTGAAAGACAAAAATTTTAGTACTAGTCGATTTATCAATTGGGACGCATTGGATCAAGTGGGCTTAACCCAGTAAGTATGGGACCTTGTAGAAGTTGGTACGTGGTCCTGAATATTCGAGATTATGGAGCCCTCTTACAAGGAGCTGACATTAGAAGTGCTCTCCACATTATTCGTGGAGAGATGTTTATATGACGAGGATCGTCTTAACACAATCTAGTTATGATTGATGAGAGAGATGATCCAAATGAGTTATACAACTTTCTCCATCATGATAGGTCTTTACAACTAGGAGTTTGTAAGCACACCAGAGTACCTTGGGTTGTGGATAGACTTTTTATATTTATTGTCAACGCAACACTTCTGGCATACCATTAGCACCTAAGAGGACTACAACCCAAGTAAGTCCAAGGCCTTAAACTGACATCATTGATATGTGCTTAATTGTTGAAATATTTAATCCTTGACATTTAGAGATTAATACTTTAAAATGCTTAAGACACTCACTTTAGTTCATATTCGATCTTAGGTACAATTTGGAAGCATAATAGCTAAAGTGAGCCAAAAGCATAGTCGTTGAGCCATCTTCTTGATACTCACAATTAATTGGCTTTATGGAGAAAGAACGAGAAGGGTTAGAATGAAAAGGAGACAAGAAAATACCAAAAAAAAATGAAGATATACATTGTCCTGGCCATGGGATGTGTCTCACGGCCATGACAAATTAGTCATGGCCATGGGACCTATGTCATGCACATGACAAAATTTTTATGGGTGTGGCACCCCTTGTCATGCCCATGACACATACTCATAGGTGTGACATACCAAAGACACATACTCATAGGTGTGACACACCAGATCGTGCCCGTGAACTTGCCATTTGTTCCTCTTGTAACCTAGTTTTTTTTACTATAAAAGCATTGTTTTATGATGGTGGAAGAGAGACTAGAACAAACACGATTTTCTTCATTTCTTCTTCAATTTTTGACATCTCTAGAGTTGATTCATAGCTCTTTCTTGGAGATTGATTAAGAAGATGGAGGGCTAATCTTCCTAATGCCAGGTCGAAGGTGAAGGCGACGCCAAGGAGTGCATTTGAGCATATCATCTTTATGTATCGTGTTCTTTCCCTCTTTTCAGATCTTTATGTTATCTTGTGTTTAATGATTGGGTATTTATGTAAGAACTATCTTGATGCTCTATTGGAATGTTCTCCATGAGAACCTAATGCTAGAACTTTGAATACGATAAGTGATAGTCAGGTTTGAATTTGTTTGAGGCAACTATTAGTATTATATCATTAAGGATAATGTAACCTAGGTTAGATTGGTCTATTTTTCTCACTCGTAAGGCGACTATCTGATTAAACTTAGAGAGTTTGTTCTAGGTTATCCAATAGTTAGGGTTAACTAATGAACTCTTCTTGATTAATTATGACCTAAGGAAAAATTGTGATTAATAGAGCTTGTTGTTAATTCATAATCAAGAGTATAGAGAGAGGTGAGAAGACGATAATGCAATGACGTATGTGAAATTTTGCATAGGCTAAGATTAACCGAAGAACTAAATTTTAAACCATTAATCAATTTTATCACTTTGTTGCTATTTAATTTGAATTGCTTTTATATATTCAATTTTACTTTGTTTTCTAATTTGCATTGAACCAAACCCCCCTGTTTTACATATTTCATAATTTAGGAAAGTAACTGGATTTAATCTTTGTGGGATTGACCTAGACTCACCACTGATATAATTGTAGGTCTAGTTATTTTATGAAGCTTGACAACGTAATACCAATTTTAACGTTGTTGTTGAGGATTCATTTCATTTGCTATTATGAAATTTTTTTGGTTAATTTATTTTCTTGTTTGGTTAGTTCCAATGTATAAAATGATCTTCTCAATCTGGTAACTTAAAATTTATTCTAAAAATTGAAAGAACTCTTCACAGATCGAGAAAAAGAGTTGCACAAAGTTTTAAGGATCCGTTAACATCTGATAGGAGACTTAATCGTTTGATCTTAAGATTAATCCCTTGGAAACCGAATTAAAAATTTAATTCCAAGGATTGCAATATAGGATGCAACCTCAGGTCGTCTCACTTAATTGTAATCTAGCAAAAAAGGTCTAAGCTAGCGTAATTGTCAAAAATGCAAACCAAGTTGATAAAAAGGGGAATTTGGATCATTGGTAAAAATTAAGAAAATTGAACTAAATGAAAGAAAAATGTATAAGAAGTTATTTTTGGATTTTTAGGAAAAGAAAAGTGAAAACTCAAACAATGATCAAATATGATAAATCCTCTTGAAAACGAGCTTTGGCTATCATAGTTCAAAACAAATCTTTCGTAAGTGAAATTCATTAAGTTTTCGAATGATAAACCTTAAAGAACTCTTTAAGTACAAGGTTTTAATCAATGAACTCCATTTCTTAAAACCTTTTTAAATACACCTTAGTGTGTATTAATGGATGAGCTAATGCAAGTGGTCAATATGGATCAAGCCTAATCTCAATATCAAACATAACTAGGCAGATAAAAAAGAGTTAACACAATCACTACAAAGACATATATGAAACTTCATATACTAAGAATCAAAGTTCTACACAAGCAAATCCATAAAACAAGGCATTTTTCAACACTTGATTAAACTCTAATCAAGCTAATCTAATTACATTGCCATAAACCCTAACTCAGAAATTTACAACTATGCAATTAAACTTGACAATGTAAAACAGCTCCCCTTTGAAGCCCATCGAACTCAAGCCATCGCTACATCTTCAAGAGGAAATGGTGATTTAGCCGTGCATGAGTTCGGAAATCCTCACAACCACAAGAGCTCCGATGTCACCCATGGTAGCAGTAGTGGCAGATGGTGAAGTTGACAGTGAAGGTAGTCAGAGTTGATTGATGAAGGTCGAAAGTGAGAGGAAAGGACCGTGTCTGTGTCGGCCGAGGGGGTGTGTCTCTTCTTACTGCCGAAAAAGTCATCTTATAACCTAATTTGACATGATTTTAAATGTTGGGTCACGGGTTGGGTCGGAACAGTGAGAGAATTTTCTAATTTTAGTCTGGGTTCCCGACTCTTCGCTGCGGCAACAAGCAAGTTGCGCTGCGGCATACGTTTTCTGGAACCTTCGCCGCTGCGAGATTTTCCTTCATGTTGTGCCGTGGCGGACATCCTGAAGCTCACGTCCTCATGTTGACTTCATTTTAGCCCATTGTCTCCTTTTTCCTTGAGGCTCCTATAATCAAAAATAGCAATTTGCAGTATCAATTGTCCTTAGAAAAATTTATAATACAATTAATGTCAATTTGTAACAATTTTTACTATCAAATTGCATAAAATATAAGCGCACTCTCAAGGACTAATTTAAACACAAAATCAAGAATTAAGAGTCAAAAAGTATATTAAAAACTATGAAAGTGTTGCCAATTTATATAATAAACTTAGGCTCCATGAAATTCCCCCACACTTAGACCTTTGTACTCCTGGACAAAATTTATAAGAGTCAAAGAGACACAAGAGTAAAAGAAAAAATTCCGACCATGCTCAAAAAAATAATAGGAGATTAGCAAAAATCATTTTCTCAGAAATCAATCAAAGCAGACTAAAAGAGTGCTAAGAAAACAAACACTAAAAGAATTTAATCCAAGAGATTGAACAAAAGAGACTTCACTCAAGGAAAAGTGTTTGCTCTCACCTCACTTATGTTTAGGGATATTTTCACTCTAAATCTACTTAATCCATTCTCTCCCATAAGCTTGTGACAGTCCTATTTCTCCAGTACAAGAATTATAATTTTGAAAATCAAGAGGAATTTCTAGGGATGTAATGTACAGAAGGCTAGATGAAATAGATGGAATAAATGAAGAAAAAAAGAGTATGAATACATGCACTACAATTATGAAATTGATGTCAACAGTTAAACAATATTGACACTTTTTTTAACAGAAATAACATACATATATATATATAGTTGAAGCTGCTTGTACTTATTCTTTTTCTTTCTTTTCTTTTCCTTTCTTATTTTTTTGTTCCTTTTTAGAACACACTTTTTTTTTGAAAAACTAGGAAAAATGTAAAATAAACTATTGACACCATATAAGGATGCGTGCATGTGCTCATAAATAATGGCTCAAGGGGCTAGCAAGGGATAAGTGTTTGTGGGACTGTGATTAGGTCAAAGGATTTAGAAAGAATGCCTCTATCATATTAACAAAATTAACAAAATTCTAGTTCATAATGCTTTGATCAAGAATTGAATCAAGTTCTAGAGAGATATGAAATAAGCAGATACATACATGAATTGAGGAAAAAAAATTTAGGCCCAAATATCTTTCCAACAAGGGTAATATCTCAATGAACAATCTCAAGTCTTAAAAACCTAAAGTGCTACTTTGTTAGCATGCCTTCATTTACTTTGTGTTGAAAACATCGAAAATAAAATTAGCCAATACCGACTATCATTTAAAGAATGGGAGGTATTTTTCAAAAACTCAAGTATCACTTTGAAACTTATAAATTCTTTGAGAAACAAGAGTTACAAGAGTCGAGTGTGGAAGAAGTTTGAATTGAGACAAAAATTTTCAACAAAATTCATTTCTGCAAACGGGTGTGACGTCGCGGTGGCCTACGTGTCTTACCAGCTTCGCAGCGGCGAGAGACCTATCGCCGTAGCGAAAAATAGCAGAATTTCTCACCAAGCTTGAAAATGTGTAACATGATACAATATTGACTAACACAAACATATAAAGTGTCAATTTGGAGTGCAACAAGAGATATAAAATGGGAAACGCTCCCCCATATTTAATCAACACATTGTCCTCAATGAAAATGAAGCAAACTGGAGAAAGCATAAAAGTAACAAGGCAAGCGCAGAAAAGATAAATACTTGTTGTATAGCATTGATTGAAAAAGTGTGTTATTTCAAAATGTGCTAAGGATCTGACTAACTATCGAAAACATAAAGAAGTACAACAAAACAAAACAAAACAAAATTCCCGAACTACTCCAAAGGATGATCATCTGCAGCATCAGGAGGGACGGGCCCAAAGGTACCAGCTCCGTCTGAAGAATCGCCGACCGCAGGAGGAACGGGGAAGTGCAGGTGTGCTATAATTAGGGTATCCATCTGCCGGCGATACTAGCAATCTTGCTTCAGGTAGGCTTCAATGCGTAGAATAGCTTCATGGAGAGTGTCCACCCAGCGGACGAGGGCCTGTAAGGTTAGGGGCGCGGGGGAGACTGAGGTGGGAAGGACGTCCTCGCGAGGCAAAGCCTCAGAGTTAACAACAACAGCAGGAGGGGAGGGAGTGGGTGTTGAGGTTGAACGGTGAGGAGAAGGGGGAGGAGGAGGAGGAGGAGGAGGAGGTTGGATTCGAGGTTGTTTGAGATGGACATAGCGAAAGAGGGAGGCCGGGTTGAAACAACGGTCAGTAGGATGTTCTGGGACCTGATGGTCCCGAAACAGATCGTTGATTAGGTGTGGAAAAAGGATGGAATGGGTGAGGGTGGAGGAGAGGATGGATTGGCGGAGGGCGGAAGCTATTGCATGAGCAATATCGATCGGCCGACCAACCATGAGTAGATAGATGTAGAGGGCCTGTTGTTTGGGGACAAAGGCAAGGTGAGTGGTGGGAAGAGCGTTGTTGCTAATTGGGTAGAGCTAAGGACGAGCCTTAGGATGGAGATCAGCACGCTAAATATATCGTTGAGAGACCCAGGGTTGATGCCATTCGACACCCTCAGGACAGAGGGTACGTAGTACATCATCCTAGGGGTAGTCATGGATTAGGTCTTCGTAGTGACAGCAAAGGATGGGAGGAAGGTGGTAATGTTCGCGGATAGATGCAGACGTGAATACTTGAGGAATAGTAATACCTCGGAAATTAATTTCCGTGCATGTCGCCGCGCGACACGTCGCTCCACACGAAGAGCGACGCGTGTTGGGTGGCACCCTCGGCGCCCGCTTGGAATGGCGGGTGAGTGCCACGCACGCGCCCATCCGGGCCGTCCACGCGTCTGACACGTGACAACAGCCAATGACCGACACGTGTGCACGCACCCCTCACAGTATTGGCGCGCGTGCGTTGCACGCGCCTGACGATTGAGGCTTGCGTCAGTGGCGAGCGCATGCAGTGCACGTGCTAGCGCCACGAGCGAGGACGCCTACGTCCGCTAACGTCATCAGCTACAGTACTCTTCAAGAAAAACTCCAAAAATTTCAGATTTCTCGTAAGGTACCCCGGGGTGTTTTAGGTCAGTTTTCAGGTTCGGGAAATTGATAAAGTAACCTTTTTCTATTTTTCTGGATTTATTACATATGTAATAAATTAAAGTTTAACTCCAGAAAAAGGAATTAAGGTATTCTGAATCCGATTTCGATTGAATTTTCGTGATTCAAACTACGTATGAGGGAGATGCATGAGGGTCTCGTGTCTCAGGTCTCATTTTTAGTGTTCGGGCTTGCACGATAATCAATCGGGGAGAGGAATTGAGACATTTTGAAGCCATTTTTGAGTGAATTTTCGTGCAACGAACTTGCCATAAGGGAGATACATGAGGTTCTCGTGTCTCAGGAG
>JANIJF010000211.1:57048353-57062797 GCA_024520955.1 Erythroxylum bequaertii | reverse complement strand
ATTAATTTTTTATTTATTTTCTTTTCTTAGTTACGGAAAAAATTAATTGTTTAATTAGACAAATATAATGTACAAAACAAAAATTATTCTATAAATTAATAAATATTAATTTATAATAAAATATTTATTTATCGATAAATTAATAACTCCGTATAAGATAATAATTTTTTTGATCCCAACAATATTCATTTATAGAGGTTTTACTGTAGTTTACCTGAAACTTATGATAAGGTGAAGTTGATTCAGCTTTTAAGTTTGCTCTCAAGCCCTCTTCTTTTATGTTCTCACCTTTTTATGCTTAAAAAACTGTCAAAACTTTTTCTATTACAGATTGTTCACTGTCCTTTACAAGTCCCAGATGATTTAGACCTAGAACTAAAAGACTTGATCCAAAGCCTTCTCTGTAAAGGTAATTGATTCATACACATACAATTCTACATAGAAATTATATATTATCGAAAGCCAATTATAAGATCATTCAATATTTTTTATGTGCTTTATATAATTAATATATGAATAGTGAAATGGTATTAAGAATATCTTAATTAGAAGACATGACTGTTGTTATTTGAATTCTTGCAATCCAAACTTTAATTGGAACACGAGACAGATAAATTCACAGAAACAACTCATGTTATTGCTAAATTTGTTACTGTTTTCTATTTATAGCTTCAACTTTTCCTAATATGGAAAGCATCATAGTATGGAAAACATCATGTGATCATACTTTCTTTTTTTTATGCTAATCATTATCTCTTCTTGATGGTTGTTAACTATGTGAAGTTTACAACTCCATTTTTCATACAAATCCATTGTAAAGAATAAGCTTAGATAGTGTAGTTGAGCATCCATGAATGGTTAAGGAAGATGGTACTATCCCTGTAACAAACTTATGTAGTTGTAGCTGAAAAAGCTTATAGCTAAAAGAGTCTCCAAGGAAGAGAAGTGTAGTAAATTTTGAAATCAATTATGATAGAGATATGATTACAATTCATCATGTACAAATGATTTGAAAAAAAGAATAAATATATTTGAGATAAGTTCAGAAATAGAAATAGAAATAGAAATAGAAAAGAGGGAAGAAAACATTTATGATTCGCAGGCTAGAAAAAAGCTAAGGAGATCGATCCTTCAGGATTTTTCTAATCATCAAATGCTGGACTATCCTAGATAGATGATGACCATGAAGTTGAACCCCTTATTGACAGTGATGGTGAAGGCTCGCCGACTCGAATGTCTGAAATAGCAGTCAGAATCCTACGAATGCTAACAGAACGAGCTTGTTTGAAGCTCAAAGATCTCATCTTGGTCTTGGAGAAGGTGTTTGACGAGCTGGAAAAAATGAGATAAGCCAAAGCTTGAACCAAAAAGAACATGGTCACCTTGATCAGAACATCAGCTAATGAACTTTGTATAGCCATTTAAGGTTGCGTTATTGAAACGCCAAAGTTGGAAAAGAAGAAGACGACAACGATATATATACATATGTGTGTGTATATCTGCTTTCAAAGTTGCCACTTTGACATATAGATGTTGCTAATTAACCACGCGTCAAAGGAAATTGGAAATAATCTAAATGATTAAATCAAGTCTCGTACACAAGAGAAGTAAAAGACAACAATAATAAGAGAGAACTTGATGAATTACGAATTTAGTTTCAAATATGCTACAGTAACATGTCTCAACTCATCAACTTCTCTGTTTTTCTATTTTCTTTGACATCCAGACATCATATTCCTATTGCATGATATAGATATTCAACTAAATATAGGGAAATATAAAATTTAATGAACGGTTACACTAGATTTATGTACTCTTCGAGTCCAGATCAGGAATCATAAGACAAATGAGAAACTTATAGAAAGTTAGATGGGGAGATGTGTCTGCATATGAAATTATTGAGCCTGTATGTCTTTGTCCCAATCATTCCACTTACATTAAACCCCAACTGTGACTCAACTTCTTACCTCTCTTTTGTACACGATGACTTACAGCCATTGAGCAGGTACGTAATAAGTCTAAAACTGAGTTTGTTCTCTAGCTTAATTTCCGAATTTACGTAGTTAGTGAGCTCCATATATGATTTTGTTTGAATAGAGACAACAAAACTCTGAACTTGCATTTAACTCCATTTATTACTCACAATTGTACCCCACCGCTCTGTTTCACATTTAAAATGGAATATCTCAACACATTGATACGCATAGAGGAGAACGTTACAACACACTATCACACAAAACTCTAAACTTGAGATACTCCCTAAATTTCACTGCTGCGCAGATAAGAGAACGATGCAACGGTGTGTCGATCAGATTCTGACCAATGATATCTCCTCTAGTAAGTTTGTCTTCCCGCCCTTATATTTTTGTTGTGCTTAAAGGAATAAAAATGATTTAACACAAACGTTTACATTACTTTCTTCAATATTTCATGTTTCAAGTTTTCGTGCTGTTTCTTAAGTATTCTTGTTAGAAGGGGAGAAAGGGAGAGTTGCCTTTCTAAGCTACTAAATATTTTTTTTTGACATTAGCTACTAAATAGTTAATTCACCTAAAAGTATAGAGTTTATAGAACAAAAATCCAAAATAATGTACTTGAGAACAAGGTATCATGGACTACTGTTTGTGATCTACTCTCCACATCTTTACAAAATCGAACAACTAGATCAACATCCTGTGAGAATGTAACATAATCAACAGTCAAAACAAATTAACAACTGGCCAAAGAAACCATGAAATTTCCAATTACCATGTGTTTACTAGTAATCAAAGCAAATTACCTCTCCATGATACATAAAAGGACGTCTAGTTCAGCTTTTCAGCTAAGAAAAATAATAGTTTATCAAAAAAGAGTATAGAGAGCAGTGCCGAAGAAAAGAAGCTTCAAACTTTGTTCAATTAAAACTGCATGATTCTTAGAACTAGAGACTCTAATGGGAAAGTTAGTTATACTTGATTTCATTTCATTTTCACTCTCAAATAGTTCTGCACTCTTACACTGTTTGTGATTGTAGATCTTTTTCACAAAATTTGAAGTATTCTAGTTATAGCTAAGTTAGAGCTTGCTTAGAAGTTGTTATGTCCATAAAGGAACATTTTAATTTTGTATTATTGTGATGCTATTGACTATTGTGATCCTTCGTTTATTTGCTACAAAACCAATCTTGTTGCTTTTTTATCCAACATCTATCTTTTTTGTTTATCTTTATTTATCCAACGTCTGTTTTTTTTTAAGAATTACAATTAGAAGTGACTAGGGGGACTTTTTTTGACTATTACATAAGTGTATAATTGAGTATGCATTGCAAATTAGTTCTTCGGTAAAAATAAGGTCATTTATTATCACTTATATTAGTTTTATTTTTTTCTATTATAAATGTTAGGTTCTTGTATGATGATGATTTATGATATTGTTTTTTTTAATGGTGAAAGGAATTTGGCTTGGTTGTGGTCATACGTTCAAGTTAGTAAAATTAACAAACTGGTGAAAACCAATTGCAAATTGATTGACTAGTACATAATCTTCTCTTATCTTGTATGATTAGATGGCACCATCTCAAAAAGAAAACAAATGAGAAAGCCAAGGGGAAATGATATATGTAGGGTTCACTGGCTAAAAGAAACACTTCTTATTTTTTGTGACATTTGTAACCAATATATTCAAAGGAGTAAGGGAAAATGTGGTGGAGTTTTTTGTCAAAGGTTAACATGGAATGAAGGTGGAGGAAGAGTTTCACAAAAAGACCAACTTACTATGGGATAAAAATAAACTTAAAAATAAATTTGATGGGATGAGAGCTAGATAGGGTCTTTAGAAATAGTTGAAAGGGAAAGAAGTAGGATTAGGATGTGATTAAAACAAAGGAACAATCGGTGTCAGTAAGGAGTGGTGGACTTTGAAGATTAAGGTTAGTCTTCACCTTCCCATTTAAGAAGGGGAAGTAGTTTGACAAGGTCATAGGCCAGATGCGGTAATCTTCTATTCTGACTTTAGTTAAGAAGGGGAAGCAGTTTGACAAGCTCAGGAAATATGGGGCAGTTGATTTCTATGGGATCACAGATCTAGAAGAAGCTGAGACTTGGTTGAGAAAGATCGAGAGGATACTAGATCAGATGGGCTGCGAGAATGGGGAGAAGGTTGTCTTTGCTGCTAGTTTGCTTCAGGGAGATGCTCTGCATTGGTGGGAGAGTGTTCTGGGGAGTCAAATGAGATCGCCAGTGCTCGCATGGAATGATTTCTTAGCAGTGTTTAAGAAGAAGTACCTGTCTGAGGTGTATATTCAACAGAAGCAAAGAGAATTTTTGAGTCTCACCTAGAGGGAAATGACGACGAGTGAATACAAGCATCGATTTAAACAATTAGCTCGATATGCAGCTGAGCTAATGATGAGTGAGGCAGCTAAATGTCGTAGGTTCGAATCGAGGTTACACCTAGCTATCAGAGAGAAAGTGGTGGTATAGAATTTTTGTGATTTTCAACAGCTAGTTGAAGTGACTTTGAGGGTGGAGAACATTGAGAACATAAAGAGCGTAATAAAAGCAGACGGAAGCAAAATGAAAAATAGATGGAAGCACTCGCAAAGCAAAAATGAGACGATAGGAAGTTAGACGCAAGGCGTAAAGGCGAAAGAAACAAACAGATGATAGAAAGCAGACGAAAGATCCGATACCACGTCAGATTATGTATCAGCTTGAGTTAGTTACAGAACTCAATTGAATAACTGATTCTTGAAAGATCAAGAAGCAGTTTTCAAGAAGCAGTTATAGACGAAGGCTATAAATGTGAATCGAAGTCGAAGATTGCAAAAGTTACTAAAGTTAGCAAAATTAAAAGCTTAGCAATTCTTGAGAGAAATTATTGTGCGAAAAAAAGCTAGAACTATTTTATCTGTAACAAAGCTCGAAAAAACTTTTAATTGAAAGAAGTGCAGATATCCTTAAGAGGCTAAGTGTGAAAGAATACTAATTGTAAGAGACCTGAAGAGGCTCGAAAATAAAGAATACTTGTAATGTTTTGAGAGATAGTGGAATCTTATAAAGATATATGAGGACTGGACGTAGCCCACGGTTTGGGGTGAACCAGTATAAAAATCGTTGTGTCAAAATCTCTTAACTCTTAACCTCTCTCTTAACTTTCAATTTTTGATTTTACTATTTTCATACGAATATCTCAAAAATAGTTTATAACATTGATTTTCAGTAGTTTTTGTGAAAAGAACAAGTATCTTTTAACAAATTCGTTTACGAAGGGGTTTAACGAAAAAGAATACACAATTCAACCCCCCCTTCTTGTGCATCTGTATATCTTGAATTGAGATTTGTATTAACGTGTGATTCAGTTCAAAGTTTAGGTTCTTAATTAATGTCATTACTTAATGAATGGATTGTCTTCCTATGATCGCAGCCAAAGCTTTGAAATGATAATTTGGTTTCGTGAATTTGTTGAACCAAATGAGGATAAGTCACTCTACATTGGTGTATTTGGACTTGATTAAGGCTTGAAATGAACTTAGATTGTTGCTTGATTAATTGGTTAAGGGTTCGATAAGTTTAGGTTGTTAATTAATTTCATTATTTAATGAATGGATTGTCTTAATATCAATGTATTTAAATCTATAAATTTTGAGTTGTTATTGCTTGATTAATTAGTTAAGGTTCGATAAGTTTAGGTTATTAATTGATGTCATTACTTAATGAATGGATTTTCTTGATATCAATATATTTAAATCTAGAAATTTTAAGTTGTTAAAGGAATAAAAGTTTTCTTATAAATGCAAATATAATCCAAAGGATATGAGTAAGGTTTATTAGGTACAAATGAATGAGAATTGGGAAATTGTGTGAATGTATATTGCTAGAAAAGGTTGATGAATGTATGGTTGATGAATTTAGAGTAATCAAACCTACTCAAGGTATAAACCTAAATGTAAAATGGTAAAATACAATCTATAATAATTGAATGGTCAAGACTTGTGAATAAGAATACATACTCGGAAAGGTCAATTGAGCATGTATTAAACATGATACAAATACATGTGCATGATTGTATATGCATATGAATAAACAAATTAGTGATTGTGAACTATGTGTGTATTGTTTGACTATAAACGCACAAGTTGATTGCCAACACCTGGATATTGCCAAATCATCAAGGTAATAGCTTTTCTGTAGCGTACTGTGAGTTAACCTAGATGTGTAAACTCAATTATATATGCTTTTGTTGAATTTTATATGTAATGTGGAATGTATGAACAATTGAATGATGAATGCCGGACTTAGATCTGAAGAATTTGATATGTGACATAAGTATATTGAATGAAAAGTACTGAAAGCATAGTATGTGAATTGATGCTTCTCATTACATTAAAATACATTATCAGATAAAGGAGTTATGACTAGAGTAGCCAATGTGTGAAAAAGAGCTTTAAGCTTATGATTGTGCATAGAGAGTCACTGGCTCAGATAACAATGAGCCCGGTATCCACAATGGATACGAGATAGTATATGAAATGAGTATGGTATCCACAACAAATATGGGACAGTAAATTGGGTTGATAGGCGCTCAGTCATAACAAAGCAAAATAAGAAAGAAATCACATGTGCATTTGTATATTCAATTATACATGTATCATATGAATGATTGTGACGATTTATTGAATTGTTCTGAAATAGTGATATGCAATGTTGGTATACAATACTTGTTGAAATATGAAAAAATGTGATGTGGTATTTGATACTGGATTTTGTAATATACTTGCTGAATTGAGTTATGTAATTTATTTTGGTATTCTGACTTGAGTGAACACATCGATGATGGTTTTCAGGTTCAAAGAAGTTATAGTTACTGAGGTTATATAGTAGAAGTCTAGTACTTACATTTTAGGGACAAGAATAACTCAAAGGTCTGATCAGCTGATATTTGAGAAGTCTAATTTAGAATGTTTTCAGTTAGCATCCCATTTCATGTTGAACATTTGTATGGAGTATTGAACTCTCAAATGTTATGTGATGTATATACATGGATTATGAATATATGAGTTGTTTATGTGAAATTTTGAAGCTTTCTAGGTTGTGCTTAGATAGACAATTATTTGGTTTGTTTGTATGAATAAGTGATTTCTTAGATCTAACAAAACGGTGTTATTTCATGGACTTAAGATAGTTGGCGAAGAGTAGTGTGGTGCATACAGAGAAGAAAATATTTGTGTACTCATCATTACATCTTGGGAAAGGAATAGTCTTCTTTGGTCAGACATGTCTGATTCAGATGTCAAGGGTGGGAAAGGTACTGTAAAACACATGCTTTTCTCTTTTGGACTTTGCAAAAGGAAAAAGCCATTTGGAAATTTGAAGGTCTAGCTTCTAAGTTTATTTTCCAACTGAATTAGTCAGGTCAAAGTGTGTTCTCTTGTTCACCCAAAAGTTGAGGTTTTCTTTCTTCTTTCTTCTTTCTTCTTTCGTCTTGAGAGCCATTTCGTAACTTGTGATGTCAATTACACTTCATATGTAAGTGTTTGTGCTATTAGATATTGAGTTATTAGCTTAGTAAGTTGGGGATTTCTCCGTTAACTGCTTAATGTTGGGGAATCATATACTTTCCTGAAGAGGAATATTTGTCATATGTATGATTAGTCTGGCAATGTTTCCAGAACATAGGCTAGGATTGACCGTAGTTTAGCACGATTCAGTTAAACAAATAACCGGTAACAATCATTTAAAACGTGTTTTAATCATGATAAGCTGAGTCTGTAGCTTTAGAAACATTTAAGTGTAGGCAATAACAGGTATAGATCTTAGCAAGCATCAGAACTAAGTCAGTTTAATGAGTTGTCACTCTCAACCTATGTTTAACATCTTACGAGACTAATAAATTTGTCATACCTTTTTATGGATATTAAGGTATTGTTGAACTCTTGATATTGGCAAGTAATAGGTGCTGACTAATTCTGTAATTTGGTGTCTGTTGTCTACTCTAAGCTTCTCAACTTGATTTAGTTTTGATTTAATGTCCAACTAGGTTGTACTTTTCCGTATCTTGCTCTCTGATTTCTGATTTCTGGTTCTTGTTTACGCTTTGCAACTTGATGTAGTTTCAATTTATTGTTCAACTGGGTTGTATTTTTCCTTATCTTGCTTTCTGATTTCATAAGAAATGTAACCTACTCCAAAAATTTCCGGTTCCCTTGTTCTTTTGTTTCAACATGGTAAGGGACATTCCTGCATAAACACAAAATTTCAGAATCAATCAACCAAAAAAAGTTAACCTAAGCATGGTTGTGGGGACATATAAGTGATTTGAGTTACAAGGTGTTGATGAGACAAACATTTGATATGGTAATTAACTTGAGATGGATCAGTAAATTTACTAGTTTCATCGCTTCGGGCTGACATTCAGTTTTACTTAATGAACCACAAAGTTCCCGAGAAACAACGATTGTTTCAAAGGTGTAAGAAATACAATTCCAGGACAAATAATGCAAGGGCTTGATCTTCTGTCAGATTATAGTCTCTATTAGATTTGTGGTCCAAATGTATCCATGAGCTTTGTGTGCACTGAAAATGTGGAAAAGAAAGAATGCCATCAATCCATGATGCATGTAATTGTTTGATACCTATCCAGCTTTATCTTTTATTGTCATTCTTTATCAATACAAATTTTGAAATGACATCACTGATTAGGAGATCGTTACAGGATTTATGGCAAGAACTTGGATTATAGTAGCTAATTTTGTACTATTAAATTTGTTGCTTCTGGTGCAGGAGCACCAATTGCAGGTTCTTCAGTGGATCAAATTAAAGAAGTTGTCGGCTATGTAAGTATTGGATACCCTTTCGGAATGATCTCCTCGGTTCTTTTCGGAAGGCACCACAAGGCAATCCTGCAGTCTCCAAAACCAAAGCTCTTTGTAATGGGGACTCGGGACGGATTTACCAGTGTTAAACAGCTTCAGAACAAGCTAAGTTCTGCTGCAGGACGAAATGAAACTCATTTAATTGAAGGAGCAAGCCACTTCCAAATGGAGGGCCCTGAATTTGATGCACAGATGGTGAACCTTATTGTTGCTTTCATTGAATCCCTGTAGGAAAGCTTGCGAATGGTTCTAGTTCTACTCGTATCTGCTGATTTCTCATATTTGTTTAAAATTGCAGGACTTCAAGCCATATGTAACGGCAAAAACGCCGTGTGCATGTCTCAGATATATATATATATAGAGGGAGGAGGGGAGAGAGAGATCAGTCATTTCCAGAATTCATAAATTCTCATTGTGGCATAATTTACATGAGCAATTTTTAGCAGTCATTAAACTAGAACTACAAGGAACGAAGGCTACAAACACTATTCAATACGAAATAAGCCAAGGAGTCTCATGAACTTGGCCTGTCACATGGTTACAGAGCATATACTATGATGCATCAAGGAAGTATCAGTAACAAATCCTAACTATCATGCATTGTGGCTCTCTTCATGTCGATCATGAGATCCATGTCTACCCTCTCTTGCTAACTTGTTGCCATCTGAACCTTCAACTACTCTACCTACGCCAACCATCTCATCATAGGGTCTTTTTCTCCATTGATCTTGGTCCATTGATTGTGCATGTGAAAATGGTTGTTCACCTTCATCTGCATTTAATCCAAATGACTAAAAGAAACCCGAAAAGAGAACAATTTGCATTGTTTAAATCATCAATGCAACTCTGCTGATTTTCCCTACTGTTTCTTTCATGGATACAAGTTATAAATGATCATGACACAAAGATGTACATGATGAAATGAAACGACTAAATTATTTGGAAAGCTTCCGGGTGAAAACTTGATATCCATTCTCTTGCACTGATGAGGAAACATTCTAGTAGCTTCATGGTCAAATAGTACACAATTGTTACAGGTTCCAACACTACAATTAGATTATACATCATCCTCGTTGAAAGCAATACCGTATTAAACATGTGCAGTTAGTTATTACCACTTTCACCATCAGATGCTTCTTCAAGCCTTGCAATTGCATCCACCAGGGCTTGTTCATGGTCCTGTGTTACAGAGAGGATATAACACTCTACAGAAAACAATATACAATTTATAAATACAAGATTGTTGCTCCTTACATTCAGCACTTTCTTTGCTTTCTCAATTTCTACAGGGTCAGGATGGCTTGCCCCAAAAACTTTTTGCACCTGTTCAAAACCACCAACGTCAGGAAGATATCACGTCATTTGCGATATGCAGAAACTTTTTCAGTGCAAGTTTACCTCCTTGATTAAAGTCTCAGTATGAAGTATCTCGATATCCCCCACAGCTTTTTTCCCAATGCCATTTTGTGATAGAGGGAAGTCCTTCTTGGACTGACCCGTAATGGTCCCTCTCCCTCTCCCTGCTCGAGCAACAGCTCCACCTCGCATCATGGACTTCTTATTCCCACGGCCTGGACCTGGCCGGCCACCTTTACGAACTATTCCTGGTTCTTCAGCTTCCCACCTTATATCATCTGGTGATATCTGTCATTAACAAGTGCATATTTTAGGAACAAATACAAGTTATCACCTCCAACACGGAAACAATTTAACTTTGGGTTAAATTAAAGGCATGAGATCAACTGAGCAACCATCATTTTGAACCTTGCTGATATTGTCACATGATGCATGATTGGGCAATACAAAATACTTTAACTAATTGTGTTCAGTAAAAGACAAGATTTTCAGTTCCAAAACAAAATACAATAAGTCAACCGATGAAAATCTTCAACCTCGATGATGCAAAAAGGAGAAAATCTTCAGCCACCACTTCTCTAACCTATTTCATGATGTTCAGCATTTTAAGATCATGCCTAAATCACAAAAATAATTCTATAATGTCACAAATACTTACCTCTTTGAGATTCACCCATTCCCATGTTTCATCAGCACTGTTCATATCATAAACTAAAGCATGCCTTCCCTGTCAATAAATGAAAAAAGGATCATGTCAATATATGCCCTTTAACTACAAATACTACACAACCAAGAGCAAGATGTACCTCAACTGGATTGTAATCAGTAATAATAGCCTCGTAGAAATGGTTATCTTCAGGCCACCGAGTCCACACTTTCCGGCCAATCAATGGATCATAACTTGTAGCCTCAACTGACTCATTGGTTCGGTTAGCAACTTGATTCCTTCCTGTCAAACCAGTAGAAGGATACTGCATAGACTGCATTGACCAAGCAACAGCAGAACAATAATGAGAACCAGAGAATTGTATGATAACTGTCAAAAGTTCACTGCCAATTCACCATATCAGTGAAAGTCCAAAATCATATCACTTACTGATTTTGGCTTCTTATTCTTTGACCCACCAGGAGGACCTCTTTTCAGGGCTGATGTGGATGGTTGCATGGATGGTTGTATAGCAGGAGACGGGGCAGCCATGGACAATGACTGAGATATTTTCTGTTTTTTACGCGATGCTGATACAGTGGGACTAGGTATAGGATCACGAGCTGGCTGCGCATTGCTTGGCATGCCACCTTGAACCCCATTTGTCTTCCTCCATTCCCTACAGTCACAAGAATATTACTTGATGTAAAAAATACTAATAGGAATTTATTAATTAGAAATGCATAGCATGTAATCAGACCTTATCCTTCGAATCATGCCATCTGCATTAACCTTGGTCAAAAGCTCCCTGTGCTCCTCATCGGATACTCTCAATTCTTTTCTCAATTCTGTAATTAAACTTTCCTTCTCCTGTAAAAGAAGAATCATTGGTTTCAGTCTCATGTTTCAGTAGCTTGTGAAAGGACAATAATCATACAAAGTTACGGGGAGATACCCAAGTGATGGCATCAGATTGAGCTTTAAAAGCCCGCAGAACTGAAGTGTATGCTTCTTGCTCAATATTGTGGATTTGAGTTTCCATATCACCATGCATCCTAGATAGTGGAGCAGAACCAACAACTGCAGTTCTACCATTTCCAACAGCTCGTATCCCACCTTGGAATCTATTCCGATGTGATGGTGGAAGGTCATCATCAGTTCCTGCAGATTAAATAATCAAACTAAACACCTTCTGCAAGGCTAGTTGAAGATGATGATCCTCGTAAGCTAAACTCAGATGCATGAGATGGAAGATATAGCAAACACCATGATTAATTCAAACATTACCACTGCTAACTTATGTACATCATCTAGAAAAAAGAGAGGATTAACAAACCACTGCTATCAGAGAGGCCATACTCCATTTCAACTCTTCTCAAAATCAAGCCCCTAAAACCTTATTGCCCCCAGGAAAGAACCAGTCAAACTGCAAAGAAGCCACCAATATCCCCAAATGCGAGCAACTACTACCTGACAACAAATTATAAGAAATTGAAACCAGTCACAAACTTCTTTACATCTCATGTGATATGATTTAAGAGAACAAAATCAAAGAAGCAGTTTAATGCCGGATTGGCCAAAATCTAGGCTTACATCAACATATTTAGCTCCTAATATCATAGAGAACCATTGAAATCTAAACTACAAATCTGAATTAAAATCGACCATATTGTTACCACATTTAGCTTTATGAACCCTAATGCCAAAAATTAAGCTATTAAAGTTGATAACAACCCAATAAAAAACTGCCACTACACTAACTACAGAATACCAAATCTTTCACAAGCTCACAAGCTCACAACTTCAACCACAACCTTGTAAGAAAATTAAAACGATAGAAACAAATTGAAAACCACTAATCTTGTCCAAATCCTTCAAACCAACAAGCAGAAACAACCTAGTAGCAGTAAACAAGAAACATACGAAGTTAACTAAAAAAACTTTTCAACTTTCCAAGCTTGCCCAAATCGAGGCGAAAAAAACAAAACCCAAGTTAAAGACGAAAGGTTACACCTTCAAGAAAGACTCCAACTTTAAAGCTCCTAATTGATTTCAAGAAAAATCCACTTCAATATAGAGTCCCAAATCTTCGAAAAACAAGTGAAACCCATCTTTAGGGCTCCAAAGAGGGATTGTGAAGGTGATAAAACCTGAGACAAAGCTTGATTCCTCCTCCTCTCCGTTACTATATCCCGATTGTGAGCGATAATTTAGAGCATTCTGCTAATTGGGAAGTTGTTTCTACTGACAAATTTTCGGATTGAAAAAAGAGAGATTTCGATAGTCGGAATTGAATTGTGCAATTGGGAAGAAATTGGCGAGACAGAGGGAGCGCGGACTTGAAAATCTTTTCCTCTCATTTTAATTTCAGTTAATAGTGGACTTCAGGTCCGAACAGCCTTTCTTTTCTCTTTTACCCCTCTTTAAAATAATATAATAATTCCATTTTATTAATATAAATCAAAAAATCCTACAGGAGTTGTCTAGCAAACAACTTATCCGTTTTTAACTTATTTACTAAAACTTAACTTTTTTTTGACCATTTTAAAAAATTATCTGATATTTTTAATGAATAATTTATTGATTTGCTTATTTAACCTCAATAAATTAATTTTTAAAAGTTTCATAAGAGAAATTTTTTGGATGATCAATCAAAAAATAATAAGTAAAAAATCAATTATACCCTATTTTCATAATTTTTAAATTATGATATATATCATATCTTTATCATATTATAAATATTATATAAAACATAGTGATATGAAGTAGTTCACTGTATCATTTATATTAATAGAAAATTTAACGTTAGATTATTATTATTATTATATTTTTTATTAAAATTATAAATTTAATTTTTGTAAAATTAAATATCTAAAATCTAAATTCTTATAAGAATATTCAACATAATATTAAGAAATATAATATTCATACATTTATAATTTTTTTAAATCATATTCTCATAAATCATTTTACACATCAACAGTTAATACTAAACAGCTAATTTTACCAAACATCTTTAATAAACAACTGATATTATCCACTGATTAAATTAGCTGATATAACCAGCCATCAGCTAATCGCTAATACAATCTGCTATGTGCCAAATATAACCATAACAACAACGACAACAACAATCATAGTAAATCTTGCTGATATAGTAAATTTATTAATTATGTGGGTTATTTGGAAACAACATCTTTACTGATTAGAGGTAAGATCGCGTATTATTAGACTGCGCATGTTGTTGTAAATTTATTATATGAAATAATTTAAATAAAAATAAGAATATTATAACTAAAATTTTCAAATAAATAAGAAATAATTTATTTTCTAAAAAATATAATTTCTCTCTTTAAGTTTCTTTTAAAATTATTTAAATTATTACATATATAGTATTTTTACTAAAAATTTATTTCAAATTTATCACATTAAATAACTAAAAGTTGATAGTTTTAATATGAAAATTTTTATAATAAATATATTGGTGTTAAAAAAATATTCCCCTCATATATATTTTTTAATTTAGTTTAGTCAAAAAAATTCATCAAATGCTATTTTCATTTCATTTTTAAAAATTTAATAATTTCAAAA
>JANIJF010000211.1:56697044-56709593 GCA_024520955.1 Erythroxylum bequaertii | reverse complement strand
ATTGCAATGTCCCAAAACCCAATAAATATTGCAATGTCCCAAAACCTAATAATTATTGGTCAAAAAGAGAACAACTAACATATTAAGCAAGGAATATATATATATATATATATTAACAAGAACTTCAAATTGTATCAACATAACTTTATTTTATTCATTTTATAACCACACAAAAAAAATTGTATAAAGGAAATAATAGAAAAGGAATGAATAAGAAGTAACCTTAACATAAATGTAGAGATAAGAAAATCTTAAAAACAAAATGTTGACAAAATTTTTATTTTTATTAGAAATTTTGAAACAAGAATATGATTTAGTAAAGGAATAATTAAAAAATAATTTTTTTTCTTTTTTAATAAAAGAATATAACATAATTGGAATGATATAAAAAGGAAAAAGGATAACCCTACCTAATATATACCCAAACTCTCATACTAACTGATATGAACTCTGCTAATGAATCCATGAAAAAAAATTGAATTAAGCCCAATAAAACCAAAATAAATGTATTAAAAAATATATTTTTTAATTATAAAGAAAGGAAAAACAAATTCATAAATTATTTAAAAGTAATAAAGGAAATTTTGCTTAATAAGTTTAAATTTCTATAAAGAAAAAGGAAAAGAAGCTCTATTGACTCTCAAATAACAAATATCTCAAAACTCCTCTAACTAAAAAGAAACATGCTTAAATACTAAATAACAAAAATTAGAAATTTAATATTTAACTAAAACTAGGATTTTAATTAGGTAAGGTCTAATCCACGGAAATAGGGTAAGCCATATTGGTTACAGATAATTTGATGCCATTAGGCACTACCTAGAATATGTCCATTTTTACGATGAATCTTCCTATAACACTTTAAAGTTAGATACATTATAGGACATGCTAGTGTTTGATGTTGTAGATCATATTATAACTTTGTTAAGTTAGACATAGTATGGGCGATACTTTTATTGGAGACAATTATCTTCTTAAAACTTTGACTTTTGCATTCAAAGGGAAAACACGCTCATATGTGAGCCTTTGTTTAGCCAAAGATGATTATTTTACTTTCAAACTTTCTTTAATGTTAACTTTTGTATTTTAGTTTCAAACTTTCTCTAACGCTAACTTTTGTAATTAATCCAAACCTATGTGCATTGGATCTTCTATTGTGCTAGTTGTACTTTCATCACATCCTTTTCAGCTATATTAAAGAATTGGCTAAGAGTTCATTCATGAAACAACTTCCTACTATTATTGCATTTTTCTTATGAGTCTCAAATTTTATGTTTATAAAATTAAAAAAAGTGATTACAAAGAGAAATAGAGAAAGAAAAATAATTCATATCAAAGATGAAGATTTTAATTATTTTCTTATGTTATTATTAAGCAATGCATTTCAACAATCTTATGTGATAAATAATGAACTAACTCACTTAATTAAGAGAGATAAAGGATTGAGATATGATCCCCTTTTTCCTTACTTGTTACACTATCTATTGAGGTTTTTCCTTACTTGTTACACTGTCTATTGAGGTTCTAACCATATTAATTAGCCATCAACCATAAGGGCAACTTAAATATCATAAAAAATACATGAAGTTGAAGATTTATAATCTATCATTTGTTGATGACTTGTTGTTTCTTTATGATGCTAACTATATTTTAGTTTGTTCTTTAATGGATTCATATAAATTTTTAGCAATCTCTTATACCTCTCGATCAATAGAGACAAAAGTCACATATTTGTCTTAGTAAATGCTAGTCATATGGTGACATGGCTTTCTAGTTCGTTAGGCCTTAAGCTTAAAAATCTTCCATTAACTTATTTAAAATTTCCAATCACTACCAAAAGGCCATTGATTGGAAATATTCAAAGTAGGATTGGTCATTTAAGTAATATGATTATCTCATATGCATGAAAGTTTCATTTTATTAACTTTATACTTAATAATTTTCATATATATTGGTCCTCTTATTTAACACACCCTAAGAACAAAATTAAGCAATTGAAAGAATGATGAGAAATTTTTATGGTTTAGTGATGCATTAAAGAAATCAATAGCAAAAATCAAATGGTTTGAAGTATGCTTACTTAAAGATGAGGGAAGCCTTGGCATTTTCCCTATTCAAATGATGAATGAAGTGTTGATAGCCAAAGGAATATGGAGACCCTAGATAAATAAGGAATAATTGTGGGTGAAATGGATTTGTACACAATAATTGAACTTTGAGATAGCCAAACCTAAGGCTGACTCCTTTTGGACTATCATACAACCCCTAAAGCGAAATAGAATACCTATACAAAGAGATAAAGTACAAGCTTAAGAATGGTAACCACTTGTTTATAATATAACAACCAAAATGAACTAGAGCCTCTTCATATAATCAAAAAGTTGAGCAACTTGAGACATACGATACCAAACCATCCCAATGTAAAGGAGTTAATCAAAGGGAAAGATTGGGTAAGCAATATTAGGGTAGTTCTCAATCGTAATTGAAAGTGTGCCTAATAATAATCCTAAATTCCAATTTGGATGACTCTTATCATATGGATGAGATATGGCCTCAAGAGAACTCAATAACAAATCTTTTCAATCAATCTTTAAATCCCCTACTTATAATGTTACTTAGTACATGTTAGTTTAGTTAAAATAAACTCTCTCAAAATTTTTATTTTTTTTATGGCTAGCAATCATGTTTAAGCTAAATATAATGGATAAAATCAAGGGTTTAAATGGTCTTAATCTCTCATGAAAATTATGCAATCAAAAACTTGAAACCATCAAGCACTTGTTGTTTCAATGTCATTACACAAAAAATATATAAAATAAGATTTAACAATGTTGCAACCTTTGATGCCAGCAGATTGATTGGTTTGATATTATAGAATTGACTAGATAAAAAAATTAACTTTGTAAGAATGACTATATAATTTTTAAGATTTCTTTTTAAATTATAGGGTATGAAATATAGAGAGAAAGGAATATAAGGTCCTTTTAAGAAACAAAGAAAATAATTAGTCATCTCTTTCAAGTTTCAATTAACTAGATAGAGGAATTGATTATTATAGATAATAAACATATCGAGTGCAGCATTGAAATCATCATAGAGCGGAACATCACTAACAAAAAGTTGAGGTGTAGACAATTAATGTATAAGTCTCTATAGTTATAATTATTATATGTAGCTCAAGGATATTACATTAGTTCAAGAGTATGTTCATTCATCCATCATTGCAGTAGTATATATTGAATTTAAAGCATAATCTTTGAGGACCTATGATAAGTGCTTAATTGCTCATATTTTTAGGTTTATATTTAATGTATTTCACTTGTTTATTTAAGATTTTTCTAATTAATTTTGGTATTTAATTTTTTCATATTTCATTTTTAGGTTGTAATTTACTTATTTAGAGAAAAAGAAACAAATTCATACAAGTTTTAGGTGATTTAAAACTATTTGATGAAGTTATAAAGCTACAAGAAAAGTACACGGGCCTCAACACACCCATGTACTTATTTGTGTACTTCCACAAGGCCATGTTTTATGTAAGCAAATTTGTTTTAAGGTTTTAGAGAGTTACATGGCCATGAACAAGTTCATGTTAGAGATGAACACTCTTATGTTATTGTTTGTTTTTGCTCCAGATTCAGACATCTCATGATTTTTAAAGTACACGAGCATGAACATACTCGTGTATATGCCTGTATACTACCTAGAAACCTAACATTTGAACTATAAAATGCATAATTTAAAGGGAGAGTAGAAAGGAAGCTTGGTAGACACAAATAAAAGACCTAAAATGATAGAGAGAATGAAGAGCAAATAAGAAGTCTTATTTAGAGTGAATTTCCATAAGATGAAGTGTATTTCATGAAGATTAAAATGGATTCCATCATACTTTTTTTCAGTTTTCTATTTTTCCTTTAGTTTTGATGTTATGTTTGATATGATTAGGAATTAAATCCTTTATGTTACTTGAATGAGATGAGCCCATAAAATAAGAAGACTTATTTTGAGTGAATTTCCATCAGTTAAAGTGGATCTCATGAAGATTAAAATGGATTCCATCATGCTTTTTTTAGTTTTTTTTTTATTTTTCCATTATTTTTGATGTTATGCTTGATATGATTAAGAATTAAATCCTTTTTGTTACCTAAATGAGATGAGAGCTCTAGGATAAACCTTGTACTAATTTTATTTTATTTTAATTTATTCTTTAATTTTATTGAGATTCAATCATGTGTTATATATTATGTTTGAATTAATATTATCGATATGTTAATTCATATTTGATTTCATGCAATTGAGATTGAGAAATCCTTTGTTTGAATAAATCTAGCATAATAGAAATGAGTTATATGCAAACCTAGAGATATATCAGCATAAATATTTTAATTTAGGATAAAAACCTAATAGTAAGATTCAAAAATAAATTAATACAATTATAGGAGTTTTAATAAGAAAAAGATTTCAAATAGTCAATCTAGGATTAGTTATAATCTTAAGAAAATAAATCGGCACAATTGAAGAATTTTATTTGTTTAATAAACTTTAGTTTAAATTGATTTGTGAAGTCTTATTAGCATGATAAGTTTTAAAGAGGATTCAAAATCTGCGTACTACTGCATTTATTAATTGTTTTTAGTTTAATCATTGTTCTAGTTAATCAATGACATTGATTTTCTTAGTTAATCATTCTAATTTTGAATTTGATGAATTTTCATCACCATAATTTGTTAGAATATATAAAACAAAGGAAGATGGTTAGTACTAGCCATTTTAGTCCTCTTAAGATTGAACCTTACTCACCAGTGCTAGCTACAAATGCACCATATGGTTATGATAAAATAAACAATCATTTAACTCTATTGATATCTTTATTAATTAAAATCATTATGCTCTTAAAAATCTCAAGCAATGGTCACTACCAACCAATAATAACTATATAGATAGACATTGTCGTCTCTCCTTATAACATGGTAGTGTCTCCATATGACAAGTTTAGAAACATTCTTAAGTAGCTCGCTCATATAGCAATAGTTGATCTGGTAGACACACTTATGTCCCTTCAAGATATGTTCATATGCCTCTCTCTTTAACATAGTCATATTGTTCTTGTTTAGTCTTTTTATTAGGTTATTCATAGGATTTTCCCTTATGAGACTATCTTACAATAACCTCACTTTAGATTATAGTCTTGCACTTCCGCTTTCAGGGTCTTTCTTTAATCAATTCATTTTCAATTTTCAGAAAGGGATGATTTTTTGGGTAGGTACAAAAGATAGTAAGAGAAGCCAATTTTCATTGTTAAATGTTGGAGTTTTTATTTTTTTACTTTTTTATATAGATAGCTATAATAAAACACATAAACCAAACTTAAAGCTATCAAAAAATATAAGACTCATAATTGTAACTAAAGATCTCTAAAATATATTTAATTATCAATAATTCTTTGCTTTATGAGTTATAATTTGTAGGGTATCATAAGTATTTGATTTTTTGTTTCCCTTTTTCTTCTCCTTTTTCTTTCTATGAATTTCAATCACGTGATTTGATATTTGATAATAAAGTATTTTGAATTTTTTATCTTTAACTTTTTCTACAAATAAATATGATTTTTTAAATTAAAATTTTCATTAACATAGTTAACTAAGGACATCATTAGAAAAGCCTTTGTTTTCATAAGTGAATACAAAATTTAAAATAGAGAAATTGATCATTTAGAGAATAAATCATAATAATGGATACATCATTCCCCTACTTAGTTAGGATCTACTATTATAGTTGGCATCCATTTAAAGATGCCATCTTTGCTTCATTGAAGAGCTAATTTCTTCATTTGCATTATGAGCAACCAAAATTTCTCTAATCTAGCATTTAATGATGTTAGCCAAGGCATACAAATCCATTGAGGTTCATCTTAGTATTATATTGTCCATCTTTCTCTAAATGGAGTTTATAGTGCAATTGAAGGAAAGACTAAGCAAACACTATCCCTTCCAATTTTTCCTGGATTGTTCATCAGCCTAGTTTAAGATATTATCCCATTCTGTCTATAAACAAAACAAATCTAGGGTATGTTTCACTCTGTACCAAATTAATGAGGAGTTGTCTCTAGAGCTATTTGCCAAAGGATACACAGGATGGCCAAAATATCCATATATCCTGTCCTTATTTCTCAGCCTTCCCCTAGCTATAGGCCAAGCAATAAAAGAAGCTTTGGGGATAAAGTTTTCATTAACACTATGTTATACCGCTTACTTGAATTGTTAGGCCTAAAAGTTTAAGACAAGAGGAATAACTGACCTTGTTGCTTTTGTCAGTTAACCAAAAAACTCTTTCTTGCTTATTAAGATTAGGATGGTAATTAGGAAAATGATTTTCTAGCCTTTTTGAGCACCTAAAGTTGCTTAGCCAGTTATCCTCATGTATCATTTCCTTAACCCTTGCGTTAAGTGGAATTCTAGTTGTAAAGTGGATCAAATCACCACTAAGGATTAGTGGGATTTGATTTTCCAATTATTAAAACAAAACTATGAATCCTTACCATTTCCCACTAGGATTTTAATGCGAAGATATATCATATCCCTCTTTCTTAACATCTAAGTAAAGCTCCATAATTGTTCTTTCCTTACTATGATTTGCTAGAAGCTATTATCATTAAGGCAATACCCATTCACCCTTTTAGATCATAAAGCTTCCTTATTACAGAATAGTCTTCAAATCCTCTTTACAACTAGATCTATTTGGATTAACTAAAGAAAATTCAAACCATGTCCTCCTTTTTATTTTTTCCATCAAAGTTTCTCCCATTATATCTTAGCTCCTTTAGAGTTTTCTACTTTCCCTGACCATAGGAAATTCTAAATGCATTTCTCTAACTCCTTGGTCAGCTTCTTAGGCAAGAATTGGTAATTGCTCTAGTGCATATGCAACTTTCTTAAGACTAAATTTATGAGTTCTAATCTTCTAGCATTTGACAGAAATACATTTTACCAAGCACATATTTTCTTCTTAAACATTTCCAAAAAAGGTAACAATCTTCAAACTTGGGTTTCTTTGAGGTTAATGGCACCTCTAAGTATTTGAATGGAAGTCTATGGGAATTCAGTCTAGAGATGAAGCTCAGCCAATTAGGATCTTCCACTTCTGATGTGATATATATTTTGCTCTTTTACAGGTTTATTTTCAACCTTGAAAGCCTATAAAAATTGTAAGTGTATTGATCATCAATCATAATAAGCCTTGGTTTGCACAATAGAACATAATAAATTCATTTACAAATTCAAGATGTATGATCTTCCTGCATTTGTGGTGATAGGTAATGCTGGGATAATTATAAATTCTAATTTAGATCATCATGGAAAGCACTTCTATAAAGAGTGTGAATTGGTAGGGGGATAACAGATCCCCTTGAATTATTACTTTTAACCCTTTAAACATCTTGGAGAGAGTACCATTGATTAGGATGGTGTAAGAAGAGGTTAAAATGTAGGCTTTAATCCATCCAAGGAACTCAACAGGAAAGCTAAACCATTTGAGGCTAAAGAGGATAAAGTCCCGTTGCAGAGTATCAAATGCCTTTGAGAACTCAATCTTTACTACACAAATTTTGATATGATTTTTGTCTCATAACCCTTCATTAGCTCTTGTAACATTAATACCTTATTAGAGATTGATCTTCTAGTAATAAAAACACCTTGTATGAAGTGTATTAATATGCTCTTGAGTATCCTTTAGCCTTCTAGTAATTATTTTAGGGATCAATTTATACATAGTGTTGCAACATGAAATAGGATGAAAGTCCTTCATCTTATTAGGATTAAAGACATTAGGGATTAGAAAACAGGGATGGAATTTAATTCTCTCAACATTTTTCTACTAGTAAGAAATTCTTAGATCACATCAGCTAGCAAGTAAAACATAATACTGAAATTGTAAGAACTCAATGATGGAAACTTAGGGATTATCCTCCCCTTGTTTTATCTTCCTTTCACCTTGTAAATTTAATTATGCTTGATGCTAGATATCCCAAGGTTTCAATTACCCTCTCTTAAGATCTAATTAAGTAATCCCAATTGAAATAGATAAAATTTGTGTTGCAATTCCTCGATTTCTCAAAACTACTACTAACTACTTAATTGGAATTGAAGCAATCCTAAGGATAATTCACTCATAATTAAGATCTCTCTTCAATTTTTTATTAACCTTATTTTTGTAAGTATATTAAGGTACAAACTCTTGTTATGAAACTTAACACAAATAGCTTTATTCAATCTCTTAATTCAATTGTGACTTTACATGGTCACGAAACCTTACACTTGCACATAAAGGTCATGTATATGAACATACGTGGGTGGATATCTTCGTATAGTCATAAACAACATCTTTAAAGCTCCACACATTTATAACGACTTACATGGTCACTATATACAACCGTATAATTCCAAGGTTGCTTCAGTTCTTCCATTCTATGCCACCATAAGATTCTTAAATAACAAGCAAAAGCAAATTAAACATGAGTATATAAATATAGTCAATTAATTATTTATCAATGCCTTTTAGTTTGAATCTATCCCCTTGAGCTTTATTAAACTGAAGAATATAATTAAAGTCCCTAGCTAGTAACTAGGGATTAGTTATAGAGTTTTAAAGTTTTCCTAGGTCTTCCCAAAGCTTAGCTCTTTAAAAGTCAAAGTTTGAAGCATAAATGATAGAGATATCAAAAAGTTTGTTTAACCTTCTAAGAAAGAAGGGAAATGCACATACTGATCAAAGCAAATTATGTTATTGATCTAAAAATAGTATGAATTATACACACATATTATCCTTCGACTGTAATGATGCATATGGTTGTAGCTATAAAGCCATTTATTCCCAAAGAATTTCATACTTTCTTGGATTTTAGAAGTATTTATTTTTGTCTTAAAAAGTCCTAAAATAACACATTTTTTCTGCAAAAGTAGATATTTAACACCCTTTTCTCAGAGGTTCATTCAGACCTTTAATGCTCTAAAAAAGTATAGGCATAATTACCTAGTCCTGATAAGAGGTCATTAGTCTTTTGTTTAAGCCTTCCCTCTCATTCTTCGAGATTTTAACTTTGATGATGATACTGTTTCAACTACCTTTTCCTCTGTTCTTAATTTTTGTTTATGATCTTGCTAACTCTCCTCATCATTCTCTATTTTTTTTAGTCTCTAAAGGTCCCTCCCTCTAATAAGAAAAAGTGTTAACCTATATATTTTTTAGAAAGATCATTCATATCCTCTACTATGGTCTCATCCTTAAGGATCATATTCTATTGAACCTCTTTAGTAATCAGTTCTTGATTTCCTTGTTAAGAAAGAAGATCACTCAAGATCCTTTATACCTATTACTTTGTAGTAAATCCTAGTAGAGAAGGATATACCAGTAGGTCTCTATACTTTGTTCATCTGTTTAGGCTTCCAAGTATAAGTAAGTTGGACTTCAACCTTGCAAAGATATCCAAATTCATTTAATTTCATTAAAGTAAGCAATCAGGGGGCTCATCATTGACCTTAACTTCTAAATACATTCTTTCATAGCATAGTCTTTCATTCTAGCAGTGGGAGAATTGCAATGATGAGGTTTACCAACTAAAATTGAAAGGAAGTTGAGCCTTCCAAAGTTCAATACTTCTAGAGAAAGTATGGAAATTTATCCATAATGTGATGGATTCAATCCTAGTTTTGTCAAGATCCATTCTTGGATTCCACTTCTGCACAAACATTGGGTGGCTACCTATGTGCCACGGCCCTAATCCCATCATTTCATTCGAGCTTTCCTAGTTTGTAAACTTAAATAAGAGGGGTGTCCTCTTTAGTCAAAAATATCTAATCTAAGCCTTTACTTCCCTATTTTAATCTATGCCTAGATCTGGACTTGCGGATAGGAGGGTCTCTTTCCTATAAAGAAACTTATAAGAGTGGAAGACCAAGCTTTAGGTCCTGCTTATAGCATCTCCATAGAAGAGTAACAACTCCATCAATCACTGTAGTCTGAAAGTGGGTTGGTTTTTTAACTGGAGAAGGAGAAATAACTACAACATTTCTCTAGGATTTTATAGGAGCTCCTTTTTTATTGTTGTTTGCTACCCTCGTATCCCTTATAGCTCCTTTATTTACTTCAAATCCCTTGGAACCTGCTTTCATAATATTCAAGGATTCTTGTAAATTTGGAAAGTGATCCTCCTCTTAGATAATCTTAGCCACAAGTATCATTTTGCTCATAACCCTTATGTTTGTCTCATCTTATCACACTTGCTCCTGCTCCTACGATGAACTAAAGCTGCCTTTAATGACAAATTTTATGGGGAATACCCAAAATAGTAGAAAAATTAGTAGGAGCTACCATGAATCTTTTCCCAAAATGGCAAAAAACCATAATTAATTCAATGGCAAAAAATTCTTTTAGGTAGAGAGAGGTTAGAGTAAAATTTTGGTAGAAGAATCTAGAACCATGTCATTATAAGTAAAATAAATAAGATTTTGATTGTTTATTTTTAAATTTAATAACTATTTACTATTAATACTTAATATTAGGGATGCATTTATTTTATATTAAAATTTTACTTATCAATGTAATAGTAATTAAACTTTTAAAGTTTAAACTCCTATTTTTAATCATTTGATATTTAGTTTTGTAAAAATATTAAATAAAATATTTTTATTATCTTAAGTTAATAATTGTTAACTTAAGGGAGGTTTTAATCCATATTTTAATGATAACAAATATAATTACTACTAATTAATTTACTATTTTGATGAGTAGCATTATAAGAACAAGAAGTAGCAATAACTCAATAAGATTCTTCATGAAGATGATAAAAAAAAGTTAAAGTTTGTAAATTTAGAAATGAAGATCAAGTTAAGAGTAAAACAAGATCAAGGCATATCAAGGTCATTTTATATTTTATAATGTCAATTATAATCTCAATTTGTTATCTTTGTAATCTTAAATGCTTACCATATATAGAAATTTCATCTTACTTCATTATATGAGTCTTTCCATTCATCAAGAGGTGTTCAAGTTTTTGTTTTTAAAAGAAATCCTTTTGATTTATTAGACACTCTTTGAGGGACATTTTAAAATCTTTTATAATTATAATTGCTTAAACAATTCAGTTTGAACATTCAAAGTTATTAAAATTATGTTTTTAGGAGGATTGGTTGATTAATATAGGTTAGCAGTCGATCAATATAAGTTAAATGTGTAACTAGAATGTTTATTGATGCATTGATTGACCAATATGAAGATGTGGTTGACCAATTTCCCTTAAGAAGACATAACGGTCAATCAATATAGCCTAGTGTTTGATTAATGTTCAATGACAAGTGAATATTATGCATTGAATGCACATTTAACGATCATATGACCTAGTGGTTAACTAATATACTAGAAATAGATATTGCACGACTAGTTGTTGGCTTTAATGGCTATTAAGGGTGCCAAAAGTCTATAAATACATGTTTATTATATGTTCTTTCTTTCTAAAGTAATTGGGTGGGTTATACATATATTTCTAAGTGTTATCAAGCATGTAAGCATCTATTGTCTCACATTTTTATGAGCGACCTTCTTTAGTATTATCAAAGTGAGATATATTAAGTTGTAAGCTCTTTATGTTTTCCATATTGTAGTTGGGGGTGCTTTAAGTGACATTAAGGTTCCTCTTCATTGTGAAGGAAGATCATAAAAGGTTTCCTTTTTGCTGAAAAAAGATTATTACAAAGGTTATTCTTTTGCCATGAAAGAAGAGTTAGAGCGGAATTACAAGAAGAGCCTTCGGAGTTGACATAGACAAGGGTTATTTATTGAACCACTGCAAATTAATTCGCTTTTCTCATCCCTAATCCTTTTTACATTATTTCTTAAATGTGTTATTAAAATTCATTATTTTATATCATATTTTCATCTTTTATAAATTATGTTCTCTAACACACTTAGTAATATTTTGTTTAATATTTATCACACCTAATTTACCCTCCTCTTGGATGTTATTAGGGACTAACAATATCCAAAACATTTCAAGGCTTATCTTATAGTAATTTGTATATGATTTCAATATCAAAGTTTATAAAGATTATTAAAGTCACCCTATAATTAGAGCTTTCAAAACATAAAATGTAAGATGATTTTACGAAAATTTTTATAGAAAAGATAGACTTTTCAATCATAAAAAGAAAATTTAAAGAATTATTTATTTTAATGTCTTAAATTACTTTTCCTCATATAATGATAAAAGTATTTTTAAAATTCAACCAATATTAATTTTAACTCTTAATTTATTTAATCACATATTATGTAGCACCCCACTCCCGCAGGACCCGAACCCGACATCGTAGGTGATATCTGAGTCCGTGACCCGCAAGGGTGGCTTGCTAGAGTACTCGAACACAGTCAAAAACTCAGTATAATTTTTTTTGGGATATACAATCCTATGCGCGAAAATCAGTACACAATTTGGGCCCGCTTTAATTTGTAAACATTTTCAGTGATAACAATACACTCGATAGTATTTAGAATAGCCAGTTA
>JANIJF010000211.1:56198696-56210817 GCA_024520955.1 Erythroxylum bequaertii | reverse complement strand
CTTAATTTCTCCATTTAATACTTCTAATTCCATCAATCTAAGCAATAAATTCTCCAATCATTGACATGCTAATTAAAATCCAAACAAAAACAATTAATCATGCTTATTCTATAAGAAAAGAACTCGGGGGCCTACACCTAAGTTGTAGGAAAAGCAATAACAGTTTGTTAGATTGCCTAAACTCTTCTTCTCTCTTAGTCCTGTAAAGGAGCAGACTATAAATAGAGTAACAGGTAGGGAATAAGTACCTTAATTAGGAGGAAAATATATCGTGCTTTAGTAAATCCAAAGTGATTGTCACAATTCAAAACCAGTGCAACTTTTTTCAACCAGCCCTTTTACTTTGATCATACTCCTATAGAAACTTCTATGGGAGTTAACCTTGGCATAATGAGGTATCCATTTCAATTCAACAACTATCTTATCAAAATGAATGGATTCGAGGAAGCTATGGAAAAAGATTTGTGCCTAAAGGTAATGATTCTTTCATCTTTGCAAGGATGCTTCTAAATATCAAATTGGAATTGAAAAAACTAAATTCCTCCAAAGTGGAGAACATTATTATGGCTATCTCTAAAGCTAGGTAAGCTCTTATGACTCTCCAATAACAAGCTTTTCAAGACCCTACTTACACATCTTTTAGAGTCAAGGAGAAGCAAGATTTGGATAAGTACATAAAGGCTATTAATAATCACCACTCTTTAAGCAAAGAGCAAGAATAAAGTAGTCAATGAATGGTGAAAAAAATAACAAATGCTTTCACAATTCTATTCTTTGCACAAGGAATGTCAATAAAATCCAATCCTTAAGGATTGACAAAGGCTCCATTATTGACAAGCAATATGAGATCAAATTTATTGTGTTTAACCACTTTAAGGAGTTATTAGGATCTCTTACCCAAAAGCATCCTGTAGCGCTCCCTTACTGTAGGGTACACACCGGGATGCCCGGATTTTATTCCGGTACATATCCTACGATAAGGGCGAGCTATGTCTGATCACTACATTCATTTCACATGGCATCATAACATTATTCACTTTAAAAGCATGGTAAGAAATCACGATATTTTTGAAATCAACTTTTTCTCATTTCATTTCTCAAAACCAAAAGTCTACATTGTGTCTTTCAACCTTTAATACATGTACATTAACAAAACCTAGTACAAAAGTACTACATGAATGAGGAAAATATCTACAATCTAACTAAACTGTCCAAAAATCCTAGCTGACTGACCTTTGAGCCATGACTTCTCTTGCCAATCACAATTTGCACGAATGGTAGAGCCTCTTCAGTAGCTAGAGTCGTCTCTTAATCCTGAAAAGTCAACGTTGCAATTTTGGTGAGTTTTGCAAACTTAATGAGGTAACCATAATCGATGGTTCACTCAATTCATGCAACATATCAAGTCATATAACATTTATTTCACAATTTTGCACTTTACACGAGTAACACATTTTCACTTAAGCCTAAGCAATTTTGCAATTCACTCAATCAAACATATTTAACAAGATGCATATGAAATGCTCATGAGACACTTTTCCAATTATTACATTTTTGTGGCCGAGTGCCTGAACTGTCCCATATAGGGCTCATTAAACATTGAGCCTAAGGCTCAGAATCACTGTGAGCTCGAGGCTCAGTTTCACTCGTTGAGCTTTAAGCTCTAATCGATAGCTACTCTGGTCACAACTGCCATTATCTGATTATGCGTTCATGAATGGAATGTATATACAACAATTAATCACATTATAAAGCACATAGGTCTTCACATTCACATTCAAGCAACACTTCAATATTTCAATGCACATTACACACTCATCGGACCTTCTGTCCGGAATCCACAATCAAATCACATTCATTTATCATTCAAAACATAAATTAGGCAAACAAGTAATTAAGTTAGACCATCTAGGTTACTCACAAGCGGCTCCTGAAGCTAATGCCTGGAAGATTAGGCAACGTCTGGCGGTTGACGTTCCAGTTGCTCCTCTATAACAAATAATATACACAATATCACAATTTGCACAATCATAAGTATTCAGTAATGCACATGTATGAAATGAATTATGTACAATGCATGTTCATGATAATCTCTGGGAAATTTCCATCATAAAAAACAATCTCATATCAAAACTCATCTAACTAGAAAAGTGTTCCTACATCTCTTATCTTTCTATTGATACCAAAATCAGTCAATTTGGTTCAGTGAGTCAAAATATCTACTTCAAACATTTTTGGACTGCTCTTGTCCAAACATTATATTATGCATAACTTCCATATGGAATTTAAACATCTTAGAGACTGAATTAGATCCCAATTTATTCATACCATTTATAGCCCCATGTATCTAGTTTACCCCAAAATAAAAAATCATCTCATTTGGATCAGTAAAACTCCAGAAATCATCAAAATACTGAAGTATGTTCAGTGGAATAACACTAGTTTATATTACTTAAGAGCGCACTCTCTGTATCCGTCCCAGTATTTTCACTCAATCTTTCTCCATTCATTTCAGATAGCTATAATTCTTGGTGTAAAAGTAGGTAAATGTCTTACGAGTCCAATGGTTCAAGAATCTAGTCATTTGGATGTCTAGAGAAGAAGTTATGGCCAAAAGTATCCAATATGTTCATATCATTACTCATATTGTACATGCCTTGGTGCAATTGCTATAACTCTCACTACAGATGTCGGATTGACTTTGTTTTTGGACTATTGAAAAAGGACTTCTAGATCTACAACTTTCATGAAGACCTCAAGGGCCAATTCTATATTCTGACTTCTGTATGTTCTTACTTTTGCATCGTCTCAGTTTTATCGTCTTATTTCCATCGTCTCATTTTCTTCCGTCCCATTTCCTTCCGTCTCATTTTCTTCCGTCTCATTCCTTCCATCTCATTTTCTTCCGTCTCATTTCCTTCCGTCTCATTTTCTTCTGTCTCATTTCTTCCGTCTCATTTCTTTCTCCAAAACATCTCCACTTATAAGGATCATAACTTTTGACTCCGATGTCCGAAATTTTCATATTATATACCATTAGAAAGATAAAAGAAAGATCTACAACTTTCCAGAAGGAATATTTGCTAAAATCTATTTATATGAATCCGAAATTTGCCCTTAAATTCCAAAGATGAATTTCCCATTCATACACCAACATACTGAACCAAATTCTTAACTTCATGACAACTTTTGAGATTCTTAGAGACAGAATTGAAATTTGATGTCTTCATAAGAAATGTAGCCATACATTTCTAGTTTAATCCAAATTAAGAATAATTTTGTTTGGATAACTAAAGAAAAAGTTATGGCTAACAAAACAAAGCACACTCAATGAACATTTTCCAGATCACTACCAATCTTGTTTTTAAATCTTTCCTTATCACAACTCATACCAAGATCACTCTTTCTACCCCTTCTACTCCTCATTTTCAATAAAATCACATTTAATATCAACTATACCTGGAAGTTGTCAATGAATGCATGTACCACTTTTTATACGAAAACATTCGGTATTTAGGTGCATATATGCTAACTCGATGCATAAGCAAGAAAATGCATTGTCTTAATTTCTCTTTAAGCTCACATGTACTGAAATTTCAGGTCCTAACCCTTAATATGGGGACGGGATGTTACATTAAGAAATTGAGAACAATTCGATTTATGACTTCAATTGAAATTTTATATTGACAAGTGAACATTTCAAAGGTTTTGCTTATTTTTCGGTTATAAACTATTACCCATGAGCTTTCAAGCTCACCCCCTTTTCGACCCATCTTCAGGTGAAGAAAATAAGATAGAGTAACCAAGAGTCGAGGAATCATTCTACTTTTCCAATGTTTCTGTAAATTAAGATAGATTTTGTAAAAGCAAGGCTTTAGTTGCATTTTGAGAATTATTGGGATTGGTATCTTTTGTATTTTGTATTTTGATATCGATGATTTAATGTGACTTGGAATGCCGTTAAAGTTTTGCAAACTCTTATTTTTGTTGTTAATGAAATATGAATCGTGTGTGGATGATGTTGAGTTGGAATTAGATATAATTATCAACTTGAGATGATGAATGTTGAACATGAATGGTAGATACACACACACACACACACACACACACACACACACACACATATAGGCGAGAGGTTATGGAAAAGAAAGAGAGGATTTTGTGAATGGTGAGAACTAGTTGTAAGTGATGATTCGAATGAGTAGAGAGTATAATGGAATCAATTTGGTAGTTGAATGGTTAAGAAGTGATATTGTATTAAAGGAAGTGAATATGGGACAGCTACATTGATTTATAATTTTGACCCTTTTAGTGCAAAAATGTCTTTTTGGGGTCTTCATAAAATTGTAGGTCTAGAAGTTCTCTTCGAAGCGGTCTTTGAATGAACCTAATTTGACATCCCTAGTGAAAGTTGTGCAAATTGGCCTAGAGTAGGCATAATATGATTGAGAACATAATCATAGTCTTTCATAGGGGAAAAGTGTGTATTTTGAGTTCAAGGGAAAAATTGTATTAGTCTAGGCAGAATGAGGCAAAGTTGTCGTCTACAAAGTCGTAGTTTATCGTCTTAGCTTTCCAATGGTATAAAGCATACACTTTTTGGACATCAAAGTTAAGAGATATGATTATTACAAGTGATGATGCTTCCTTGACCAATCTTTCGTCTGATGCATCTTTGACCTAGCCATCGTCTGATGCCTCTTTGACCTAGCCATCGTCTGATGCATCTTTGACCTAGCAATCATCTGATGCACCTTTGACCAAGCCTTCGTATGATGCACCTTTGACCAAGCCTTCGTCTGATGCACCTTTGACCAAGCCTTGGTCTGATGCACCTTTGATCAAGTCTTTGTTTGAGGCTTCTTTGACCAAGCCTTCGTCTGATGCTTCTTTGACCATTTGTCTCATGCATCTTTGACTAAGCCTTCATCTGATTCATCTTAAACTAACTTCTTTCGTTTGACCCATCTAACCTTTTGGGAATTCGACATTTTGACCCTCTAGATGGCAAAATCTCTCTTCAAGGTATTCATAAAAGTTGTAGATCTCGAAGTCTTCTTTGAAACCGTCCTAAGAAGATCTTAATTCGACATCCCCAGAGAAAATTATACTAATTGTCCCATTATAGGTACAATAATATTTAGAATAAAATTATGTTTGATTCCTTTGGTCATAACTTCTTCTTCCGACCTCCAAATGAAGTGATTCTTGAGCCAATAGATTTCTAACGTATTTTTGTATCTCTCCATAAAAAGTTGTAGCCTTTGGGGTTAATTTGAAAAATATTGATTGAATCAAAGTAAGGGTATCGGTTGGAAGAGTATGAATTGGATATTTTTTGTTTTACTGAATATACTTCGGTATTTTGATGATAACATGATCTATAGAGCTCCAAATGAGATTATTCTTGTTTCAAAATAAACAATAGACATAGAGCTACATTTTTTTAGAAATAGAGTTTTAATTCAGTCTTTAAGAATTTCAATTTCTAGATGGAAATAGTATAGTGTACTGTTTAAGTTTAATAACAGTCCGAAAATATTTGAGGTACAACTTTCAGATTTTTAAACCAAAATGAATGATTTTGGTGTTATTAGAAACTTAAGACAAAGGGGAACAAATGTTTTGGAGAAGTCAAATTGTAATTCTAGTTTGAGGTTTCCCAAAATCCATTCTGAAATAGGAGAAATGAGTTTGATTATGGAGTTCCAATTATTTAAAAAAAACAAGAGGGAAATGCACTCACGTTTTATGACTTCGAAAATATAGAGTAATGAAAATCATTTTTTATGACTCCGCAAGAATGTTAGGCTTCGAAATTGGGGTCCAATAGAAAATAAGAGACTTTTTGGTGAAGTGTTCGTCATCTTCTTTTATTCTCTACAAACACTCTCTTAATGAATACATCAAAAAGCTAGCACGTTATGTGTGTTCTAGCCATTCTTCCTAAGAGGTTTCAGGCTTCCCTCTTCGCGTGAATATCATTAGAGACGTCCTCCTCTGGTCGTTGATATTTACAACAATCCAAAGAGGTCAAGACGATGAAGAATGTAGGAGATTGTAAGGTACACATCTTAAGTTCATGTTTTGTTATAGTTACATCTAATGGCACTTGAAAGTTCTTGTATTTTTTATTTTTGTTTTATATTTCCACTATTGTTTAATATTTTTGATGCATATGATGCAAGATCAAAACTCACAAGGCAAATGGACCATGATAACATTGATTATTTCTTAATGAAGGGTCATGAGCTAAAACAAGTGAATTATATGGGAGCGCAATATGGTCAAAGAAAGGGAAACAACCCCTACTCCAACATTTACAATCCTGGGTAGAAGAACCACCCAAACTTCTCTTAGTCAAACAATGTAAGAGGCTAGTTCAGACTTCAATAAGCACCTAGTTTCCAACAAGAGAAGTTGAAGATGATGAAATCCAAATTAGATAAGATTTTAGACAATCTTGGAAGCCTAAATTATGTACAAAAGAATTTGGAAGGTAGATTCGAATAAGTAACAAAGAATCATACCTGTTCCATCCATAATCTCAAGGTACAGGTGAGCTAATTATCAAAAGCTTTATTTGCACGAAGTGGAGGAAGTCTCCCCAATAGTTCTACCACAACATTGAGGGAGCAACTAAAAGTTATCACACTTCAAAGTGGGAAGGAACTTGAACAACCCATATAAACCAAAGTTGCAAACCCTCTTTTTGAGGAGAAAGGCTAAGGAAAGGAGAAAAACTAAGAGAAGGAGATAGCCAAGGACATGAGTGAATACGCTCCTTATACCGCTTCTTCCCCATATCCACCAAAAGTTCCATATCATTAACTACTAGAAAAGATTAAGCTAGATGTGTAATTTGTAAAATTTATAGAGAAATTAAAGATGATACAGATAAATGTTTCATTCGTAAAGGCTTTGGAACACATGCCTAAATACGCTAAATTTTTAAAGGACTTATTATCGAAGAAGCGTAAGATAACCAAAAGGCAGCTCTAACTAGCACTTATAGTTCCATAGTCACTAGCCAAATGCCTTCCAAGCTAAAAGATCCAAGTAGTTTCACAATATCCTGTGTAGTTGGTGAACTTAAATTCACAAAATGCCTCTGTGATTTATGAGCTTGTCAATATTCTAAAAATTGGGGCTCAGTGAGGTTAAGCGAACCTCAATGCTAATTTAGTTAGTTAATCAATCTATTAAAAGGCCATTTGGATTAGTGGAATATGTTTTGATGCAAGTGGCGAAGTTCATTTTTCCCGTGGACTTTATGGTTCTTGACTTTGAAGAGGATAAGAATTGTCCATTAATTCTTGGACAACCTTTCATGAGCACAGGAAAATCATTAATCAACATTCATGAAGGGAAACTGGTGTTTTGGATTAATGAAGACCAAGTGGAATTTAATATGAAAAAGGCTTTAAAGAATCTGAAAGAAAGCAACACATTTATGAAAATTGACATTATGGATAAAAGTGTGCAAGACTTAGTAGAGGGTTGTATTGCAGAAGTGAACTTGGTTGAAAGGGAGATGGACAACGCAGTAGAGAAGGAGAACAAGGCTGAGGCCAAGGTAGTTGCTGAGATAGAGGAGTTGGATGTTCAAATAGAGGAGTTGGATGTTCAAACCCATTAAAAGATATTGGCCTGAACCAAAGCACCTATACCACCTTTCTCAGATAAACCACCCACACTAAAGCTTAAACCTTTGCCTACACGTCTCAGATATACCTTCCTAGGTGAAGGTCAAACCCTACCCATCATAGTCTCCAATTAACTGGATGGGAAGCAAGAGAGTAAGGTGGTGGAAATTGTTAGAAAGCAGATGAAGGCCATAGGGGTGGCAAATATCATATATTTAAGGTATAAGTCTAAATGTATGTATGCACTAAGCAAACCTCAAAGAAGGTTATAGAGTGGTAAGGGAACGCCAACGCAGATTGAACCTTAACATGAAAGAAATGGTAATAAAGAGGTAGTAAAACACTTAGATGTAGGGATAACTTATCCTATTTCTGATAGTGAATGGGTTAGCCCAGTACAGTGTGTACTAAGGAAGGGTGGAATAACAATAATAGAGAGTGAAAGTGGGGAACTAATTTCAAAAAGAATAGTTACATGATGGAGGGTGTGCAGAGAGTATCACAAACTTAATAAGGTGACTAAAAAGGACCATTTCCCTCCCCCATTCATAAATCAAATGATAGAAAGAGTGGTTGCTCATTCATTCTACTGTTTCTTGGATGGTTACTTGGGGTACAATTAGATATTCATCTACCTCGAGGATCAGGAGAAGACCACATTTATATATCCTTACGATACCTTTGCGTATAGAAAAATGCCTTTTGGATTATGCAATGCCCCAGCCATATTTCAAAAGATGCATGATGTTTGTCTTTGCAGATGTGATTGAGGACATAATGGAAGTGTTCATGGATTATTTTTCCATTTTTGGAGACTCTTTCGAGATGTACTTAACCAATTTAGATAAGGTACTCCAAAGGTATGAAGAATCACATTTAGTGCAAAATTGGGACCAATGCCACTTTCTTGTGCAGGAGGGGATATTGTTCGGGCAAAAAATTTCTTATTGAGGATTTGAAGTGGATAAAGCAAAAATCGAAGTGATATAAAAACTCCCAAATCCAATTAAAGTCAAGGGTGTTAGAGGATTCCTAAGCCATGCTAGATTCTACCGTTGTTTCATTAGATATTTCTAGTAAATTGCTAGAACCTTGACAAATTTGTTAGTCAAGGATATGCCTTTCCTTTTTGACAAAAATTGTTTACTTATGTTTAAACAATTGAAGGAGACACTGACATCAGCCCCAATTTTAACACCATTGGATTAAACGCTTCTATTTAAGGTCATATGCGATACAAATGACCAAGCTATAGGTTGCAAATTAGGTCAACGGAAGGACAAAAAGCTATACGGGATATACTAGGCAAGCAAAACTCTTATGGGACCTCAACTTAACCACATCACCATAGAAAAATAATTACTCGTTGTGGTGTATGCATGTGACAAGTCTTGGTCATACCTCCTAGGGTCCAAAACGATTGTTTTCACTGATCATTTTGCTTTTAAATACCTCTTTGCAAAAAAGGATGCAAAGTCGAGACTTATTCGATAGGTTCTCCTCTTACAAGATTTTGATATAGAAATACGAGATAATAATGGAGCAGAGAATGCAGTTGCAAATCACTTATCACGTCTGGAAGATATTAATAAGGGGTTCCCTAATGAGACCTTGATGTTACTAGACAGCCTGACGACACTATGGTTCATTGATATCGCCAATTATGTGCCAACAGTAAGCTTCCTTCTAGTCTATCATATCAACAGAGGAAGAGATTCCTATATGAGTACATCTAATATCTATAAGATAAGCCAATATTGTATAGAACATATGCTAAAGGGTTAATAAGACCATATGTTCCGGAGGAAGAAATGTTGGATATCTTAAAATAGTGTTATGAAGGTTAATATGTTGGCCATTATGGAGCAAAGAAAACAACAGTTTGGATACCTAAGTGTGGATTTTATTGGCCACAATGTTTTTAAGATGGCCAAGCTTTCGTAGCACAATGCGATCGATGTAAAGAATAGGTAACATCTCCAAAAGAGATGAGATGCCTTTATCTAACATTTTTCAAGATGAAGTCTTCGATTTATGGGGCATTGATCCTTATCCATCCCCTATGGGGAGCATGTACTTTTTAGTGTGGGTGGATTATATATTGCCTTGGGCCAAATCTGTGGCATCTCCAACCAATGATGGAAGGATTGTTAAAAAAATCATCAAATGGTTATTAAATTAGTTTGGAGTGCCAAGGACTATAATAACTGATGGAGGAACACATTTCTATAACAGATCTTTTGATGGTCTCCTAAAAAGATACAGAGTCCGCCATTGAATTGCTACTCCTTATCACCTACAGATTAGTAGCTAAGTGGAAGTTGTTAACTAGGAGCTTAAATGAATTTTGGAAAAGATAGTGAATAGCTCCAGGAAGGATTAGGTGTTAAACCTAGATGTTGTCATATGGGCTTATAGGACTACTTTTAAGACACAGATCAAATCAACTCCCTATAGGCTTGCATACGGTAAGGTTTTTATTTTATAGTTGAGCTAGATCATTAGGCATATTGGGCAATAAAAGTATTTAATTTATATTGGAAGCAAATGGGTAAAAAACGATTTCTGCAAATGGATAAACTTGAGGAGTTTCGTTACAATGCGTACGAAAATGAAAAACTTTACAAGGAAAAGGTGAAGAGTTGACATGACTCTTATCTTAAGCAGAAGGAATTTAAGGAAGGAGATGCAGTGTTGTTATACAATTCGAGGTTGAGGCTTTTTCCAGGGAAGCTAAAATAGCAATGAAGTGGACCTTTTACGATCATCCAAGTTTATGATCATGAAGCCCTCAAACTGGAAAATGAAAATAAGGAAAGCTTTAAGTTTAAAGGGCATTGATGCAAACTTTATCTTGACGGAGTGATCCTGAAGGAAAAAGAAGTAATCTCTTTCCTTTTAGAGAATTGAACAAGTTCTAAGGTTGTCAGGTCAAGCTAATGGCAATAACTTAGCATGTTTAGTTGATATATTTAAATTATTATGCAATTAAAGTTGTTTTTGTTTCCATAAATAAGTATCAATGATTTGGAATGGGTTGGAATACTAATTCTCTTACTCTTTTTGAACTAACTATAAGATAGAGTAGCAATCTCAGGCATCAAGCATAAGTAGTCCCCACCTTTTTCACCATCACCATAACAGTTTTATGTTATAACCCTTTCTGTTTTAAATTCTTTCTTTATGTTTTGTGTTATTTTATATGCATTCCCACCTTATATGTTGTCTCTTTTATTCTTTTCACATTAAGGACAATGTATTGTCCAACTGTGGGGAGGGTTGTGTGTGTTTTTGTTTTTATTTGAATGTGAATTTTGCATATTTTTACGTTAGTTTGTTTAGATTGCATGATCTGATTTGTATGAATGTGTCAATGGCTATGATTTAACATAATTGATTTAGCTTTGAACATAGTCTTTTAGGTTGCAAAGAATATTATCTTGTGAAATTAGTTACCTAGGGTACTTTAGATAAATGTACAAGTTCTTTAGGATACGATGTTAGTTTATTCACCCTAGCAAGTTGTCACATTCATTTATAATTTTAAGTCAATCGAATAAGTAGCATTACTAGTATATTTTCATTAGAACAATTAACTAAAGCAATAAGGTAATCTTAAATAAATAACTATTCTGTTGGTCTTTGGGTTATGAAAAGAGCTAGTAGCTAGTTAAGAATGTGATGTCGCTGAGTAACCGAATCGTCATGCATCACAAATGTGTGCCTTCGTGTCAAAAGGGTATAATGACATTCCAACCAAGCCACTTAATAAAAATATGACCTAGTTGAGTAACCAGATTGACATTCATCACAAATGTTTGCCTTCACGTAAAAAGCTAGGTTTATGTCAACCAAAATTAACAAAAACAGTGTTTTGTCAAATAAAATCTACTAATCTTAGTGAATAGCTTAAATTTTCATGAAAGCATGCTTAGGGATAGTTACATTTTTTATTGGCCGAATAATTATCAATATGTGTGTGCTAGTGATAGGGCTTAATAAACTAAATATTAAGCTCAGGATTAGTTGTATATTTATTTCAAGGTACTTAGACACAGGTTTCACAAGTTAACAAGCTGGAATAACTTGAGAGATTGTTTTCGAAGTTAAATTAGTTTCAGGAAGTTAAATGCTATTGACTCATTACTGCATTACTACTGTGTGTTTTGATATGTTATGTGTTTTTCTTATTTTGTTTTTTCTTGAGGACAAGCAAACAATTAAGTGTAGGGATGTTGGTAGTTGTAGACTATATAATGTTTTAGTGGGTAGTTTAGTACGTGTTTAGCGGTTAAATTGAGTTATTAATGCATCTTTAGCTTAGGTTTCGATTATTTAGTTAGATATTTGTGTTTTAAGTGTTTTGTAGGTCAGAGATGTTAGTAGTGTGTCCTAGGCCAATGGACATATGTGACTTTTATACTAACATTATGACTTATTAATAATATATTATGAGGTATTCTTTTATATATGCA
>JANIJF010000211.1:55873854-55894275 GCA_024520955.1 Erythroxylum bequaertii | reverse complement strand
TTGTGATAAAAAGCGGATTATAATTAGGCACGGCCGTGCAGAAGATCGTACATAAACTAAAAATATAGTTTTTTTATATAAATTTGACGTTTTAGAGGCAAATCAAAAGAGGAAGTGGCTAGCATTGTTCTAAGAAGTTCAGAGGCGATTCCAGAGGTGATTTGGAGCTTAAGGAGGCAAAGATGCAGGATGATTATCAATAGATCCATTAGAACATAAGATCAGATGTCTACATTGTTAGAATACACAATATAAAAACAATAAAGGAGATTTAGAATTATGATTCAAATGTTTTCTATTCTGTTTTCTATATATACGAATATGGTTTTGTGTTTGCCAATGTATAACTAATTTTTCTATTAATATTTAGGCTTGATAAATCCTAGTTGGATAATTTAAAATGTTTTCATTATTTTATGAATGCAATTGAATTGATTGATTGTTGCAATTCAATTATCTATTTTATGATTGTTTATTAATATGATTTATTATACTTTGATCTGATTTCATACTTAGTGATTGAGGTTGAACAGATCCAATATAATTGGAAAAAGCTTATTGCAATCCTAGAGATTGGATGACATAAATCTTCTAGATTAGGGTCAAACCTAATAAAGGGATTCATAATATGGTAACACAATTCTGTAAGTTTTAACCTGAGTAATTCGTTTAAAGACCTTAGAATTAGTTGTTAGTAGACTCAAGGTCAACTACTAGCATACCTTAGGAATTTCCACAGTCTAACAAAGCACGAACATAATTGTATGAAAAATAATCAATCGGTTAAGGGTTTAGGGGGATTTGATGCCTTAATACTAATTATTTAATATTGGTAATTAATCTAGTGTCACCAATTCTTTGCCTTATTTGTGCTTCTTAGTGAGTTTAATTGCTTAAATTTTTGTTTTTTGAAATCAACCACAATCAATCCATAGGCTAGATAACAAAATAATAGTAATTACAAGTACTTAACATCCTCATAGGATCGACTTTTATTTGTCGATGCTAGCAACAAGTATGCCATGTGCACTTGCAGCATTAAATATTGACTAACACACTTTAGGTCAATAAAGATTTTGGCGCCATTATTAGGGACGGTGATAATAGGAACTGGGTTCAAGGCTTATTAATGATTTTGTGATGACCTTATAATATTTCAAAACTCAAATTGGATTTATTTCCTTCTATTACTAATGGGTTAATTCTCAAAAGGAAATAAAATTATATGATAAATGCTTCCTTTCTTATAGAAACCTTCTTTATTAACTTACCTTATCTATTCTACAAAATCCGGAAGGATCTGCTAATCACATATTTCGTCAATTAACTCTAGACTTCTCTTAACGGTTGATTATTGTAAGATTCTAGTAGAGATAATATTGAAGATTCAAACTCAAATTAAGAACATAAAGTAAGCAAGGGCTAGTTAAAGAAAATGTCTATTTAAGCAAAAGCCACTAAGTTACGAAACCAAAAAGCATGGAAGGAAAGAAGAGACAAAGCCAAATTATTGAGATACATCACTAATCTTGAAAGTCATATCATTATCAAATCTTTTATGCCTTAGAAAGTGACAATTCATTTTTAGAGAGATCATTGAAGCTCATATGGAGCAAATTACTTCTTCATTTATTAAGAGCTTGTAGGGGCTACCAAAATACTACTAGTTTGGAAGGTTAGAGAACCTTAAAAACTGTACTCATCAGAAGGTTAGAGAACCTTGAAAAATATGTACTCGTAAGCTTGAAGAGGCTCATCAAATTACTACTTGATTTTACAGTGAAACACTCAAGATGGATATTTGGGGACTGGACGTAGGCTTGGGTTGTAAACTGAAACAGTATAAATTGGCTGCGTCCTTCTCTTTCTTCTCTTAACTTTTATATTTTCGCATTATATTGTCTGTGTTTATTTTAGTAAGAGGCTCCTTCACTTTTAACAGACTCTTTCTATTTTTCAACTTATAAGAAGCTCTTTTCAGTTTCTAATAGGCGCCCTTTGTTTTAATTTGTCTCAACTAGATTTATCCTTTAACAGACTCCTATTATTTAACAGGCTTCTATTACTTCATAAGCTTCTCTTGCTTTTCAGGCTCTTATTGTTATTTTAAACTTTGACAGGCCCCTGTCGTTTTATTCGAATTAAAAGTATCTCTTGCATGTGTTTGCTTTATCAGGAACACTTTAGCTTTATTAATCTAGTCATTATTTTTGTTTGTTTGTTTTGTTTGGCTTTGCCTTGGTTTATTTGTTTTTACTTTATATTATTTAATTTGTGTTTTTAGTTAGGTTAATTCCCTATTTTAGGCTAGAGTGAGGTTAGTTTATGACCTGGAGTGATATTAAGAACTTATTTGATATAGATATTGATATAGAAAGAACCATGCGTAGGAATCTTCGTAGAACAAACCTTAGGAAGTTTGAACTAGATTGTCAAATCGAGGGCTTGGAAGGTCACGTAGACACTAAGGGATCAAGCAATATGGCAGACTAACCATGAACAATGCTCGACTATACTACGCCAGACTTAACTGGCGTGGAATCCAACATTATGAGTGACATATACTTAATTGATTATATAATTATTCCATAACATTTAGCAATTTGGTTGCTTAAGATACTGACTTCGACTCATAAGTGATTTTAGGCACAATTTGAAAGAAAAGAAGTTAAAGTGAGTTGAAAGCACTGCATTTGGGCCTTTTTTTGAGTAATTACACTCCTTTGTCTTCATAGAGCAAGAATGATAAATATTAGAGCAATTAAAGACGAGAAAATTAAGATGATGAAGCATTAAAATATCTCACAATCATACTGGAAAAGTTGAATAGCCATGAGTGTATGGATCATGACTGTGTAACAAGATGCATAGGTGTGAGTTATTCCTCACGCCCATACAAGATATTAATTTATGTTGGACTGAAGATGGAGCAAGGGGGTTTCTCTCTTGCCCAATCACACACAAATCTATGCTCAAATTAGTCAAACGCAAATTTGCATTCTCATGCTTTTTTCATTTTTCAAATTTCTCATATTTTCATACTTTTCATTCATTTCAAGAAAACATATCCTATTTCAACATACATTTTCATATATTCACAACAATTCAACATTTACGAATTTAAAACAATCACATACACAAATAGGGCGTTTGCCCATCACACAACAACTATAAAAGTATTACCCACCTAAATATCGAAATCCAAGTTCAAGATTGCCCTTCCTCTCTCTCTTGAGTGGGGTTTCCTTGGTTCCCTTCAATTAAACCAATTTCTATTTAATCTATACATTCAAAGGAAAGTTCATAAAATCAAGAATCAAAGCAAAGCTAAAATTGAATTTAAATCTAACCTACCCATAGCCCATCTAGGCTAGAAAAACCAAATCTCTAACTTAGAAATCCCAAAATCCATTTGATTTCACCTTTCTTTTCTTTCTTCCTTCATTTCCAATGCAAACCCTAACCTCTATTTAATCCCCTTTTTGAATCTAGCATAAGAAAAGTGAAAACTTACCTCCAACAAGTTAAAATCTTCTTCTTTTTCTTCTTCTTTCTTCTTCCCTCCAAGCTTTCACGATCTTCCCTTCTTTCTTCTTCTTTTTTCACGTTTTTCACTCTTCTTCTTTATGTTCTACGACACTCACTTCTAGCTTCTTCTTTTAATTTAAACACCAAAGTTATTCCTTCCAATTATGCCCTTCACTAACAAGGACTTTCCCAATTTGCCCTTGTTTTGTCTTTTATGTCTCTACACTTCCATCTAACAAGCCTACTACTAATTAATCTAACTTAATCCTAACCCTTCATTATAATTTCAATTTTCTAATTTCCATTCAATTCCCCATTCATCCTTGCTAATTCAAAGACTCAACTAAAATAATAAAAAATAAAATAAAAAAACAATTAAATCAAAATAAATAATTTAAAAAAAAATTCGGGGCCTAACACCTAGGTTGTTTATTTCCTTCACTTGTTTATTTACTCATGCCTCGTGATTGCTCGTGACATATATTGGTGCATTAGTTTGTTAAGTAAGTGTGAGGGAGAAACAACCCCAGTAGGAAAATAGTTTAGCTATTAGTTTAATCAGTAACCTTTCAATTCAATAATTTCCCCTTTTAGTTCTGTCTCTTGCCTTCCTTCTGTTGTGTTGAATTGCCCTTTGTGTTTTCTTCCCTTATGCTTATTCTTTGCTTGTTTAACATTGAGGACAATATTTTGACCAAGTGTGGGGGGAGGAATTTCTATCTTTTTGAATTCTGCATAACAGCTTCTTCATGCATCAATTTTGGCCGCTTAATTGTTTTTAGATAGGTTACGTTAATTCCCAATCCCACTTTCGTTTTTATTCAACAAAAATTGACTATTAAATAAAATTTAAAAGATTTATAATTAATTTTATTATATAATCTATATTCTTAAAAAATAATAAAAGTATTATATTTTACTAAGACAATTTTTCAATATAGTTAAAATAAACGTTATTGTTTAAAATTAAATATTTTTTTGGTAAAAAAATTAAATATTTTCTTATTTTGATAAATAACTATTTGTAAAATTGTTAAGATAAAATAAATTTATTGAATAAAATATCAAATCTAATTTTTATTCTAATTTAAGTGTAAAATAATTTAATAATTAAATTTATATTTTTCATAATTATTATTAGTAATTAATAATAAAATCAAGCCACGTTAAAAAAATTAAATTAATTTTTATAATTTTTACAAGTTTTAAAACTAAAAACTAAAAATTAAGCCAAATGAAATTACAACTTCTAAACGCTTTTAAGAAAGTTATGTCCCTAAAATTACCTTGTAGCCAAGTCATGGTTTTTGAGATTTGGCCTTCTCTTTTAGTGTTGGGGAGCATCTTATTCCTTTCTCGTCTTCTACATACGTCAACTCACTGTTCAATGACTTCATGAGGTATAGTATAGGAGTCTTAATACATTTTGATACGCTAATAGTATTAAGGTCGAATGGTTCTTTTCTACAGCTTGCATGTTGAGTAAGAATAAGAACCTGACAAGAAAATAATTCAAAAGTTCACTTTTTCACATGATATGCTATGCCTATGAATCAATTAATGCATTTTCATTTATCACGGAGTCAGTTGCATGTCATTTTCGTGTCAAATTATAGAGAGGGGAAATAAAGAAAAAGGAAAGGGAAGTCGAAGCTAACAGCTTGCAGGATCAGATTGATGCTGATTTTCATAGATTATGTGTTACAGATTCTCGAGTGTCTTTTAACCTTTTTATTGTTTCTTGAAGAAAAGGCATGCAATGCAATAGCTATACCCCATCTGCCATACGCATATCACTTCATGCTATTTTATAGGAAAGAAATTGATACCTAATGTAATGTATTAGTACTCATATCTTGGCAGCTGAGAAAGTAGGCCTACCCTCTTCTCCACCATATCTGTCCTTGCCATCCAAGAATGCCTCCTCCACCATTACCGGTGTCAATTTCGCCTCTGGCGGTGCTGGAATTTTCAATGGCAGCGACCAAACTCTGGTAAGTCAAATGAATGCTTCCCTACTCAAATTTACTTTTCATACATTTATGTAAATGGAGTATATAAATGGATGGCCTACCTTGGTTCTATAAACCCATAACTCCTTATGGGAAAAGGTCGGACCCAACAATATTTAAGCCTGTTCTGAAGAAAAACCCAGTCCAAAATAATGACATGCCAAACCCCCCATCTTGTGGTTTAAATTGCGGTGAGCATGGATCGAGAACACGAGGCCGTCAGACCGTCCCGCTTGGCCAATCAGTTTCTAATTTTCTTTTATATTTTCAAACAAATTCAGAAACAATCACTTCCGCTAGCGCAACAAGTTGGGTACTACGAACAATCGGTAGGAAATGTTGGAGCTCAAACCCAATTGTCGAAGTCACTTATTGTGATTGTAATCGGTAGCAACGACTTGTTCGGTTACTCGGGCTCCTCTAATCTTCAAAAGAGCACCACCCCACAACAGTACGTGGATTTAATGACTGCTACATTAAAAGGACTTGTAAAGGTACCTAATCGGCGTTACCATTTATGACTATTTAAGAGTATATTCTCCTCCTGATTCAATCAGTTTCTTGTTTATTTAGTGAAACCCCAATTTCATGTTTTTGCCAGAGAATACATGCAACTGGTGCACGTAAGTTTTTATTGGTTGGGGTGGCTCCAATAGGATGCATTCCATCACAAAGGGCCAAAAACAAGAATGAAGAATGCAATGAACATCTCAACTACATGTCTGTTATGTACAACCAAGCTTTGAAGTCAATGTTGGAGGAACTGAAATCAGAGCTTCATGGCCTATCTTACTCCTATTTTGACGCCTACACCAGCTTGCTCAACTTAATTCAGAAACCATCCGATTATGGTCTGTAACGTATCAGTTACTAATGATTTCTTTCTTTTTTTCTTTGCTAATTAGTCAGAAAAATACGCTTAAACTAAGCAAGCAATTAATGATCTGATCTCTTGTTTCAGGGTTTAATGAGGTCAAAGCCGCTTGCTGTGGCCTTGGCGACTTGAAAGCTAATGTCCCATGTCTGCCAATTGCTACTTACTGTTCCAATAGAAAAGACTATGTACCCCATTCTTATTGTTAACTTATTCCCGTTTGACTTCCTTTCTCTTCCTAAAGCTTTTTCCTTCAAAGAGGCCGCTCATAGCTCTCTCTATGTAACTCCATCTTAGACCTTTATTTCTACTTCTCAGGTTACTTTTGGCACCTTTGCAACACCTCCCTTTTGACCTTAGTTCTTCAATTTTTCTTAAGAATATTAATCTTAACAAATCACTTTGAAAGTTTATAAGGGACCTTGCCCCAAACTTAGAACTAAGTTACTACTCTTCTACTCTCTTTAAAGAGAGGAAGATTCCTCTCAAGTTTTTTGGTGCTTCAAGGTGGTCTAAAACATCAACGGGTTTTTTCTTAGAAGGCCCCAAACATTTTTGTTTATACATCTATAAGCATTCAAAAAATAGACAAATGAGTGGTTCAAGGGCTTTTTGATTCATATTCAAGTTCAACGTCACCTAAGGTATGAAATAAATCCTTAACTAATCCTTTGGTAAAAGTGGAGACCAGGCCTAGATATAGGCAAGTTGAGCATTAAAAAGTTTCCTTTGTGGGTAAACTTACACAAAATTCCCTTGGAATACTGGACCATAATGGGGATAAGCCATCTGGCTAGTTATATAGGGAAGCCACTTTGTATGGATGCTACTATTGTGGAAATCAAACATTTAGGTTATGTTAGAGTTTGCATTGAGGTTAACATCAACTAAGATTTGCCAAATTTCGTACATATATTGAAACTTGGTTATAATAATAAGTTAAAAGAACCAAGATTATAAGTAAGTTATTAGTGGAATCTATCCTTGGAATTAAAAAAAAAGGTGGAAATGTACAGAGAGAATTTTCACTTGAGGAGACTATGAGGAGCTTAAAGATGTAGAGAATTCCATTAGCTAAATTCAAGTTGAGACCAATAAGCTGGTGGAAGGTAATCAACCTACAAAGCCACTCCCTGAAGCCTACAATGAAGTCCTCTTAAAGGATGGAATTATAAAACAACCAATCATAACTATTGCTAGCATGCCTTATGAGATAATTTAGCAATGCTCAACTTACAATACTCTAGAAGTTGGAAGAATATAATAAAAGAATTAAGGAAAATTCCCACTCCGAACTATAGCTCTCAAATATAGGAGACTTGGAGTGCTTATGAACAAAAGAAAATTCCCTTCAAACAAGCCGTTAAGAGGAGGTTAGGGAGGAAGGCAAAGTCTAGATCCTCCAAACTAAGCCCTTTTATGTCCTTCATTCCTTGGGATACCATAGGGATAAATTGCCTTAAAAAATGACTGTTTCTTTTTTATTTTCTCTATAAGAAAGAACCCTTCATTATAGGTCTCCTTGAAACTAAGTTGGGGAATGAACAATTGATGAAAAGTCTTTAGGTCCTAAAATAAAAATGGGTTTTGAAAATAAACCATGACCACCGTTATAATTTTGGCATCATAATAGCATATGAAAACTCTAAAATTAAAGTCAATCAGATTGCTTCCACTAGTCAACATATTTCCGTTAGAATCTAAATAATTCTAAATCCTAAGTTTATATTTATCACATTCATCTATATGACCAATATATGGATTTATCTAATGTTGGAAGGAAATGGGATGTCTGTCCCCTAGATCCTATTATGTGATTTCAACAACACTATCTATCCAGTTGAAGTAGAAGGAACTAGACACAATACGAAGTGTGCTAGTGTTGTTTGAGGAAATGCTTAAATTACCTTGGGTTAACATACCAAATTATGATGAAAAATTTTTCACGTAGATAAATAATTGAAGTAAAGACTGGCTAATTTACCAAAAACCTAGATCGAACAGTGGTGAACTAGTTTTGAAAAGGCTCTTTCTTAATTAGTAAAGCTTCTATCACAAACAACTTAAGCTCTTACCATTATTGAATATATATCAACTACCTTACAGAGAGGAACTTTAGATAGACTCAATTCAAGTTCTATAACCATCTAATCAACAATCTAGGATATGAATTAGCAGTCAAGACGGGTTTAGAGCATAATTTCATAGCTATTATGTTTATCAGTATGTTAGGAAACTATCTGACATTAGAGATAAACTTAAATCCCTAAACCAAGGCTTGAATTCTATTACTAGTCAGGATCTTTAAAGCGCTAGGGACCTCTTGATTAAAGCCTAAGAGGAAGCATATGTGCACCTTAGTAATGACCGAACAAGATTGTAGTCACTATATTTAAGCTCTTAAAAATTAGTATTCATTATAAAAGTACAAATATATGATTTAGTGGTTAGGGAAAGGGGATCTTAACAATAAATATTTCCACAATTCCATCTTATCCAGATGAAATACAAACATAATTTTCTCACTAAAAGGAGTTAATAGAGAGCTAATATAGAAATAAGAATATATTCTCAAAATCATCTTCAAGTTTTTCCAAAACTCTGTATAAACTTCAACTAACCCCCTCTCTTTTTTTATAGGCTCTTAAATCTTATCTCAATCATTATGGATCAGATAGAAGAACTAACTAGGTCAATCACTTTTAAGGATGTTAAGAAGATGATATTTTCTATTAGTCCAACAAAGGCCATAGGCCCAGATGATTTGAAATAGGCTTTTTTTTCAGAAAATTAGGCGTAAGTCAAAGAGATGGTGACCAAATTCGCATTGGAATTATTTACTAAAGGTTCCTTGCTTAATGAACTCAATAAAACATTCATTACTATAGTTTTAAAAGTGTAAAATCTAAGTGTTCTTGGGGATTATAAACCTATATCTTGTTTAACCTGATTTGCAAAGTCATTTCAAAACTTATTGATAATAGGATTAAAGTTATGCTTAGTTCCATTATAAATCTATGTTAAAGAGCCTTCAATAAAGGTCGAAGTATAAGAGATAATATCACGTTAATCTAGGAATTCTTCATTAGTTTCCTTAAAAAGAAATGCTTTAAAAGTTATGCTCTCGAGATAAATTTTTAAAAGGCTTTTGATTTTAATAATTGGAAATTAATCCAACACACATTTGAAGCACTCGAATCTCGTCCCATTTTCTAGATTTAGAAATAATAATGCATTAAAACCACTGCATTCAGCATTCTCTATAATGGTGAACCTACCAAAAGATTTAAGGGAGAAAATGGACTTCCATAAAGGGATCCATTTTCCTTTACATATTCACACTTTACTTGGAGGTTTTAAATATAATTCTAGTACAAAGTTTTTAAAGACAAACATATTTTTTTCCTATCATTACAAATGTAAGGAATTGAGCATTGTAGGTATATCCTTTACAAATGACTTGTTGCTCCTTAGTGGAGCCAATTAAAGCTCCTTAAGGGTATTGATGGAATCTCTCAAAACCTTCAACTTTATCTTAGATATATCCATAAACAAGAAAAATCCATCTCATCCTATTTGAAAATTTTAAGCCTCAAGTTAGCTTGTTTTTCTTAATTACAAGTCTTAATTCCATGAACCCCCTATTTAAGTACTTAAGAGTACCCATCACCATAAGAAGATTTACATATGGAGATTACAAGTCCTTACTAGAAGAACATCCAAAAAAGAGTTAAAAACTAGAAAAACAAATGGTTTCCTTCATAGGCATACTTCAATCGATAACATCCATCCTTAATAATCTTTAAATATTCTATATGTCTCACTTGCTCCTGGAAAAACATATTCAAGGATATAAAGAAGCTAATTAAAAAGTTTATATGGACAGAAAATACTAAGAAATATTAGGAATCAAAAGTCAAGTGGCAGAAGGTGTGAACCTAAGAATGAGGGTAGTATAGGTGTAAGATCAGTTAGATTAATTAAAAAGGTTCTAATGGCAAAAGATAGACAAAAATTTCATATAGTTAGATGGATCCATATGGGCATTTTCTTAAAGCAAAAAGCTTTTGGATTAAATCACCCACTATAAATTCCTCTTCGATAATATATTAGTTGGTAAATTTTAGACAACGTGTTAGAGGAATGGTCAAAACTAGAATTAGGAATGTGGAATAAACATTCTTCTGGTATGACAACTATAATGGTCTTAGCTTGAGCTTATTCCTAAATTTTAGCAATTTTGACACTTTATTCGTAATAAAGCTAAGGTGATGGAATTCTTAAAGAATAGGGAATGGATTAACAGGTTAAAAGAGTTCATTCAAATAAAATATGATTCCCTAAAGGATAAAATGTCAAACGATGAGGATAATAAAATAATAATTTGGACACTTAATCTCTTTAAAATTTTCGATACTAAATTCTGTAAAACCAGTTTTAGAACTATGCAACCTAAAGTTCTCTAGTACAATTTAGTTTGGGATAGTTTTAGGCTTCCCAAAGCATCATTTATACTTAAGCTATCCATCAAAGATAAGCTCAAGACTAATGATAAGATTATGAGATTTGTGAGGGGTATTAATCCACTAAGCAGTTTATAAAACCCAATCTGTGAGAATGTTGAGCATGTGTTCTTCAACTGTAGAGTTTCATAAGGACTTTAGACCATAGTACAATAATTATGCAACTTCTCCAATCCAGTAACTAATAAGGATCATATTATTTCATTGATCACTAAATCATACTTTTTTTGGATCATCAATCTTTGCAAAAAAAAAGTGACAATAAGGTTATTAAGCTAGATTTCAACTATACAATATATTCAATTTGGATTATAAGAACCAAAAGCTATTTTAGAATAACAATAGATGTTTGAAGGATTGGACACCATCAGTTAGATAAGAAAAATTAACAGCATCAGAGGACTAGAGTAAGGAATATATACTGGTTTGTTAATATTTACAGTATTTACCAACTATGAAGTGTAAACTTGATTTCTTAATAATTATATAATGTATTTTAGTATGGTTTTTGGATGGGAAGGATCCTTGATCAATGATTTTGTATAAGGGATAATTTAGCTTTTGAATTAGTTACTTTTATGCATAGTATTCCTTGGAACTAATACCTATTTTATTTCTTTAAAAATATGCTTTTCTACATCAAGATACCTAAATCATATATCCTCATTGATATTAAATTTCACTTTTATGTTCTGAAACTATGTTTTTTAGTATATTTAGTTTCATTTATGATTTAAATTATCAACAAAGTTTTTACGAAATAGGCTAAAAAGAGTTTCTTAAATGGATTCTCTTCTTAAACCTAACTGTTCTAGGTTTATAAGATATTTTAAAGGGAAGCCTAAATATTATAAGGGAGGATGAATATATTTCAATAAACTTAAAAGAACTCATGATTGCTCTACATAACTAAGGCCGTTAGAACTTCACTTACTACCTAAGCTAATGCTAACATCTATGCTACTCTCTATATTGTAAATAGAGACTTTAAGAATGTGACAAGTCTATCATATCACTTTAACATTATTCCTTCTCTCAAAAGCATGAAGGCAAAGAAAGTATTAATAGTTCACTCTCATTGAAGTATGATTAAATTTTATAAAATGATGAAAGTGAGTAACTTTTTGTACCACAAACTTTATATATAGGGAATTGATGGTCAACATTGACATAAATCAATGGCGAAGATCAAAAGATATTTTACTTCACTATAAGTAGCAAAAAAAAATTTATATAGTAAAAGAAAATTGAATTGCACAAAAATATTCTTGAGAATCTTTAAAACTATGTATTATGTTTGTTCTCAGTCTATTTGAAAGCAGAACTATAGTAAAAAAAAAGTGATTTATGATATAAAAAGATGGCCCTTACTAGTTTAAGAATTATGATCTTATAGAAAACAATGCTTTATCAATCTTATTTTCCTTTTAGTTTTATTTTATATTACTTAAAAAGAAATTGGAAGAAAAATGATGCATCCTTAGCATGTATGTAAGATGGACTTGATTTATTCAGTTTGACTGAATTTTTTTTATTCTTGCTTGACAGCTTCAAACTCTCATTTATGATTTTTATTTTCAAAGGTACCATTATAAGGCCCATTTAATAGTCTTAAAGATAAATAGATAAGATCAACCAAGATAAGGCTCATCCTAATAAGGAAATAAATTCGTAATCAAATAATAATCAAGTTTCCTAGTTGAGTTGGATTTGAACTCTAGTTAAATAATTGGAATTTAAATAGGAGAATTGCTTATAAAAGGGACACACCTAAGGTAAGTATAAAATGTATTTTAATAATTCTATCTTCATATTAACACCATTTTCTCTCATTAACTTAAGTATCAAAGTGTTTTGACACTTATGATTATTTATTTGTATAGCCCCTATAAACCTAGTAAATTTAAATATTATTTTTATTATACTTTTGAAAGACCTTTAACACAATAATACTTTTTTTGTCAATTCAATATTCTTGTTCTTGATTTAAAAATATTGGTCAAGTTGTTGCATAATTTAGAAGAATAAATTAGAGTGAAAATGTTATATTTATATGTCCTAGCTTAATGAATAAGTACTATATTATTAATATTTGTTTCATCAAATATGGATGTACCATCAATCAAAAAAATATGTACCTGTCTATATGCAATTGAATTTTTATTGTGAAGATGTAGTAGTCTATGATGTACTTGAAAAATACATATATTTTATCAAGTATATTACTTAATTTTCACATGAAATTACCTTATTTTACTTAAGTTTTGAATCCTTTTGAAGTAATTATGATAAATTGATCATAGGATGAGATTATTAAAAACATTGGATGCTATTTCAAGAAAAAATTGAGACAAAAGATCAAAATTTTTAAAGGAACACGACTTTGTCCACACTTCTGTGTTAGCCTATGTCCTATGTTAATAAGTGTAGTAAGAGACAATTTAAAACACAAATTAGAGAGAGACGATGTGACTTTCAAAAAGAATTGTAGAACAATAAAGCCTAAGTTTTAATCATGCCATAGACTATATGCCTCAAAAGAAATAGTGAAATCCACGATTAGGAGGTAGAGGTGTGCCAGAGATCGTGTCTCTAAAGTAGAGGATCAACATAATGAATTACCATCTCTAATGCCTAATGATCAGGTGATTGAGGAAAAAGATGGGAAGGTTATACTAAGGGATAATAATTTGGTGATTGGAAAGTCATATAAGTATAAACAAGGAGATGTTACAGAAGACCCTCAGTTCAAGATTATAGAATTTTCTCCTTTACATGTTACAACACTTAAATTCTCGATTATGATTGAGAAGGAAAATACAAATGTTACTTTATCTAAAAAGATACCTAGAAGGAGCATTAAGAAGAAGATAGTAGTGGGGTCTCTAACTTTAATAACTTGATGAACTTTCTAGTGTGGAATATTAGGATTTTGAATAACCCCAATAAGCAACATGTTTTTAAACAGCAAAAAGAAGCTTTATTTAATAGGTCTTTTGGAAATTTAAAAAAAAAAGAGGAATTTAAAGAATTCCCTATAGTTTTTGGGTTATAATAAGAGTCTTTCACCTAACCACCAATTTCTTCACAATGTTAGGAGCATTATGGCCTTTGATAAGAATAAATTTTAGTGTAAAAAGCTTATTCCACTTATCAAGTCAATACAAGCTTCCTTTAATAATTCTATTGATTTGTTTAATGTTTTGATTATATATTCAGCTAAATTTTCCTTTTCGAGAATCAATTTTTGAAATGATCTCCTATAATTCAATGATAGCAATTAGTCTTCTTAAATCCTCTCGGGAGATTTCAAAAGCATCTTGTACTCCACTGAAATGGACAGTAGTAGGATTTGTACTAGGCATTTAACCAACGATATAAGTGGTAGTGTGAAAAATATGGGATTCACAAATTTTATATATGGAAGACATTACTTTACTTAGGATAATAAACAAGAGGGGAGTTGGAGAATTAGGAAAAATCTTGTAAACTTCTATTAATCAATAATGATTGGATTGGGAAATACCTTTTAAAGTTTACCTTTATTAGGAAACTCCTTTTGTTCTGACCATATGCTCTAATTGAAGTTTTAAACTTTAATCTCCTTAAGCCTACTAAACGTCCATTTAAAGTTTAATAATCATCTGATTCTTGCTCATAGATTTTTGGATGCTATCAGGAATGGAGTGAAAAAGCAAGTATTAGGGTTCAAAGTGTACATCTATATATAGAAATTCAAGAGCATCAAAGTGGAATGGAATGAATCAAGGTTATTTCCTAAATGCTAAGGAGTTAATTAGGAGCACTAGAAGTAAATTTAGCTCTTTATAGCTTAAAATTAAAGAATATTGAAAATTAGTTTTTTTAGTATACATAAACTCTTAATGCTTTTAACAGATCATTGAGATAAAGATCTAGATTAATGTTTACTAAGAAGGGGGATCAAAATATTAAACTTTTCCATTGCTATATTAATACAAGGGCTCACACCAAAATTGCATTTTTACATAATGATTCTAGTACCCCAATTTATGGCCAAGATAATTTGAAGGAGCTTACTCCCAACCATTTTAAGTGACTGCTATGTGAAACTTCCTATACTTCTTTTAGTTAAGAACTAAGGGGTTATATTAGGAAATCATTGAGCCAAGAGCTAGTGGATTAGTTTGTTGAGCCTTTTAGTATAGTCAATGTGGAAAGGGCATCTTTAGTCAAAATCCCATGAAAGCATCAGGGCTTGATGGTTTTACTGTGCTTTTCTTTTAGAAGAGATGGAAATTGTGACATGGTGACTAAAGCTATTTTGGATTTTTTTTCTAATAGGGGAATATTTAAGGAGATTAACAAGTCTTATTCCAAGACTACTAACCCTTCTTCTCTTTATAATTTGAGGCTAATATCCTATAGTAGTGTTATAGATAAAACCATTTAAAAGATGATTATTTTTAAATTGTAGAAATCCTTGAGAGATCTGATCTATCCCAGTTAAAGTGCTTTTATCAAAGGTAGAAGTATTGGAGATAACTTATTCATTATTCAAGATTTGATAAAAATCTATCACACTAAGAAACCTATATATTGTTTTGCATTGAATATTGGTTTTCATAAGGTGTTTGACTTTTTGTAATGGGAATTTGTACTTAACAGCTTAGAGGCATTTAACTTTCTAGTTTTTGTTATTGAGTGGATAACACTACTTAATTACCATATCTTTTAGGATCCTTATGAATGAGGAACCAACTTGCACATTTAATGGAGCTAGGAGTATTAGGCAAAGGGATCCTATCTTCCTGCACACTTTTTCCCTATATGTGGAGATTCTGATCATCATTATTACCTATATGATTAATGATAACGGAGTTTTTAAATTTTATAAGAAGTATGAAGAAACTAAGCTTTTTAGTGTAGTTTTTATTAATGAATTTCTCTTACTTAGCAAGGCTTATAATGGTTTAATAAATTTTCTAATGAAATTCCCTTCAAGATTCCTCTAAACTATCTAGAATGAAAATCAATTATTTGAAGAGCAAGCTTTAAATCTCTAAGGATGCAACTCACCTAGCTGATGCTTTCTAAAGGTTGATAAGATGTCAGGTGCAATAAAATCCTTTTAAGTAATTAGGCATTTCTGTTACAACTTTGAAGCCAACTTGTTTATATTGTTTTCACTCCCTGATCCCATTCATAGAAAGATTTGAAAATGAAAAAATAAGTTATTTTCTTATGTTCGAAGATTGCAAGTGGTTTCCTCTATCCTTAATATATTGTATGTTTATTGGAGTTCACACATCACGCTTCCAAAGAATATTGACAAAGCTATATGAAAGAGCATAAAAATTTTCCTTCCTATAGAAATGCAACTATGAGTAAAGTCTCAAAAGTGAAATGGTCTAATATTTGTGTTCCTAAAAATGAAGGTGGTTTGTGCCTAAGTAGAATTAACACTATGAATAATATGCTCATCAGCAAAATGATTTGGAAGTTGTTAACTAAGAAAGAATCTATATGGATATTATTTACATTTGAAAAAAAAAAAAGAATCTATATGGGTGAAGTAGACATAACTTAATTTGAACTAGTTTTTGGAACCTAAAGGAGAAGCCTAATAAATTGTCTTTGAATTAAATGCTTAAGCTAGGGAACTTTATGATAATAAAATTTAAAGCTATTATATAAAATGGGGCAAAAACCTACTTTTGACATGATAGTTAGTATGAATTAGGACCCACAATAGTAAGATTTGAAGGAGCTTTAATTAGACATATTCTTTTAAATAAGGCTAAAGTAAGAGAGATCATCTAAGGAGATCAATGGAGTTGCTTACAAAGAGATTTTGCAACTATATGGCGTAACTTACTAAACAACTCTCCAAACTCAGCTCAACCTTACATAGTTAGATGACTTAGGCAGAACTCTGGGATCTTTACGAATAAATTATGCTTGAACACGATCAAGAAATACAAATTACCGATTCCTTGGACCAAAATAATATGGATGAAGTCAAATATTAAAAAAAAGCCTCATTAATAATGTGGCTTGCAACTTTGAGGAGGCTTAAAACAAATGATAAGATCAAGGGTAGCAGTGACCTAAAATGCTTCCTATGCAATTTGGAAGATGAAAACACCTGTCACCTATTCTTTAATTATAATTATTCAACAGGAAAATGGAGAACAGTTCATCTTAAGTAACATGTTTTGCCAATCAATAAAATCTTACAGGCAAGTAACTCCAAATTCAAGTCCAAATGTGACTCACAGATCTTTAGATTTGCCCTCTATTGGTTGGTTTATTTAATATGGAAAGAAAAGAATATTGGGAAACATAGAAGAACCCTTACCAGCTATGCTCAGTTCACATACAATAATGTAGTCTAAATTAAGGAATAGATAATGTTGGGGAGCTTGGGAGAGAAAGCTAGTTATGATATATTGCTTTTGTTAAACTTTTATATGCTAAATATTATTATTATTACTAAGATTTTAAATTATGGATTAAGACAATTACAAAAAATGCAGATGTAGTTATGAAATATCCAATTACAATTACAGTAATAATTTGGACTGCAATTGTAATAGTATTACTATTTAAAAATATGATTATTACTATTATTGCATCCCATTTTCAATAATAATTGAAAATGAGACGTAGTGTTCCGTGCACCATTTCAGGCAATTTCCAATAATCTGAAACGTAGTCGTTTCAGATCATTTTCACTGCTTCCCCAGAATGTAAAGGCGTAAGATGATGACTGGTTCCAGCAAAAATAACTGGAAAGAAAATGTTCTAGACAAGGAGAAGGAGATTTAACATACAGAGTGATGGTATACGATAATATCACTTTGCTTATTCTTAACAAGAAATTGCCTGAAATGGTGCACGTAACGTCTCTGTATAGCATGTTTAACGTCATCAAATGCAATTGGATGTGGTGGATTTCTTAACAAGAAATTGCGTGAAATGGTGCACGTAGTCTCTGTACAGCATGTTTAACGTCATCAAATGTAATTGGCCGTGGTGGATCTTCAAAACAAATCCTTGATGAATCCTTCCATTATATGGAAAGAGACCAGAATTGGGTCTTTTCATGCCTTAATTTTTCTTTCTGTAAAAACTGTACCTCAGAGTCAGAGGCTTATCATCAAGAAGTTCTGCATCATATGACCCAATTAATTCCAGGTTGAAACAGTATTCAAAATTACCATTAGCCTTTATTCTACTTTTCCATTTCTCACTTCCACTTTGCCAACTAACTAAAAAAAATCCACTAGGAACCTTTTTTTTGAGGTTTGTTATGGCATTGTAAACGTTCCTATATACATAGATGAGTAACAAGCACAGAAGGGGTTGCAGAGAGTGAAAGCGAAGGGCTTCTGTTGGTTGATGCAAATCATCCACCATATTTGATGTGAACATTATATGAGAGGGTGATTTTTGCTTGGATGGATCGCAAACTAAAACTATGAAAATAATATACAAATCATTTCTTAGCTCGCTAGCAGGACATTGAAAAGGGGAAATTATTGCAGTTAGCTTTAAGGAGGAGCAATGGGGAGGCACGTTGGAAGAAGGGGACCTACCAATTGGGATCTTTAAGTTGTGATTATAAGAAGGATTGATGTTGGGAGTTTGCCTTTAAAGCATGCTTGGTTAAGTTATTAAACTTTGATGTAATGTATCTACCTTAAGCTCTTTTGCTTCAATGCGGTACTCTTACTTCTCATCAGCCCCTTTGCTTCAAATCCTAAATCTAATATGGAATTTCACTACATGGCTTTTCTTTTTTGTTCGTAGGATCTTATTATGCACCCTTATTTTCCACTTATATTAGATTGTCCCATAGGGTCTCTTTTCCTTCAATAGAAGCATGGTTCTATCTAATATTTTCTGTGCCTTCCTCGCTGACATGATCAATATTTAGAACTTGCTTGGAAGTCCAACAACTAAGTCAAAACAAAAAACAGAACAGAAAATAAAGCATGACTTTTCTGTTTGGACATATCTCTCCACAATTAAAAGCAGTCGGAATTACCAAATTAAGTTAATCAGTACAATGATGCATGTATACATAGGTAAGCAAAATGATTACATCAATACATCTTTTTTAACTCATATATTTTGTTTTCTCTAGCATTGATTTGGGTTTGAGTCCCCTTCTGATAATCAAAAGGAAAAATAGAAGAGCCAGAGTTTTGAGGAAAGACAACAAATTATCGGATGTGCCATCAAGGTAGTTTTCTGTATAGTTGCCGGAATGAACTTGAAGTAGATAAGAAGTCACGTATAGATAATTTTGACGCATCACGGAAAGTGAATGGAAGAGCTTTAGTTAATCCATTACAGAACACTTATTCTAAGATGGTTCTGTAGCTGAGGAAATTACATTACATGCCTCAGTACTCTTCGAGTAATTACTTTTTATCTGTCTTTCCAACATGACATCGATTGCTATAAGAAAGCTACATGTCCAAGTACTCGATTTAGTAGTGCCACCAAAATCAACCACAGACCTGAGAAGCTTAAAGACTGTCATGGCTCTAATTACATGTAACAGAAATGCCTCATATGATCAAAGCTTTTCAAGCCGAGACCATATGCTTAAGAAAAACTAATCTTCAAAAGTGAACATCCATGGACTATATACAGGCATGAGGCTTTTAAAAAGCCTTCTTGGTTCTTGTTCATATCCTCTCTACCATCAGAAAAGCCCAGACCATTGTCTTTTACGCCCAATAATTACAGAGCATGTGACCTGCTGGTCCTGAAAATAGGCTGCACAGTATTCCCCCTTTTTAATTTTTTCTTATAATATTTTAAATCTATCTTTTATATAACAGTAACTTTGTATATATTTTTCGTTTCTTCTTGTAAAAGACAATTTCCTAAGACATGTTAAATATCATACTTATATTAAGAGGTCATACTTATATATTAATTACTTAGACTAGTTAGACACAATCGTTTAGGTTCCAAAATTCAACTACATAACAATGGAGATCAAAGATTGTTTAGGTTGACTTTTGTAGCATTTATTTTCCTAGTCTAACATGAAAGAAATAATATAATCTTTGGTAATTAATGGCAGTCCTAGTTTCGAATACTAGAGGGCTTAATGACCCTCTAAAGAAGACACTTACGAAAGAAATGGTGAAGGAGAAAAAACCTTGCCTAATAGGTCTTCTCGAAAAAAAAAAAAAGATCCTCTTTGCCTTTTTGGTTCTAAATTTGTTGGGAGTGGAGTGGGAGATAATTTCCAATCACACATCACACTACAATGGTAGAATTATATGTCTCTATAATACAGAAATGATAGGAGTGCGAGCGGTGGAACAAACTAATCAATATATACTGTTGGATCCCAAATTTTTCTTAGAAATTAGAAGTTATAAAATGAAATAAAATGAGAAAATATGGTTTGATTTCTTGAAATTGAATATAAAAAAAAGTATGAATGAAATTATGATTATTCGATAAAATGAAAGAC
>JANIJF010000211.1:55839311-55853099 GCA_024520955.1 Erythroxylum bequaertii | reverse complement strand
TGTCGAATAGGCCTCCTTCCTCATCGATGAAGTTCTGGAGGCTAGAAAGTACTTTTCCAAGAAAGTCTTCCTCAGATTAGCCCAACTATGGTAGGCATTCGCCATATGCCTTGGGAGGCTCATGTGCTACTCCCTTGCTTTTTCCTTCCAATGACAGGTGAAAAACCTTCCATAGTACTTAATCAAGTGAAGCTCACACTAGTTTCATACTCTAACAGATCATGGACAAAGATTGTAAATGCATGTAGGGATCCTCTCCTGTCAAGCTATGAAATTTAGTAAGAGAGTTAATGAGGAATCCTTTAACTTCAAAATTAACATCAAAATTAGGATAAGCAGCAGTAAATGGGTCATAATTCACGTCAGAAGTTGTTGCTTCCCTAATGGTCCTCCTTCTCTGATTCCTATTATTTTCACCAACTCTCTCATGCTCCCCATTACCCCCGTTATCACCATTTCTTGGTTGGTTAACATGAAAGTTTGGGTTTTGTAGGAAAGCTGGGTTCTCAGCCATTATCACTCTTTCTATCAACTTACTCTCACTACTTGGCTGATTAGACCCTTCTTCCACAACTACCTTACTTCTCCGTTTTTCTTTCCTCTCCTTTCTAATCTTTCTCAAATGTCTCTCAATTTTAGGTTGGAAAGGAAAAAGTTTAGCTCTCCGGGGCATGCATGGGAACAATTCAAAGGAAAAGAAGATGTAACAAAATTTACTTACAAGCACACAAAATCAAATAAAAGGTGAGATATGATGGATGCAAGTGCATATGTGTGTGAAAGTATGTATAAAAGTACATATGTATGGATCAAAGAGTTATAAAAGGAAAAACTCAAAAGCTATGTGGGTGCAAAAACAATGCTAAGTATGAAAAGTGCAATTGTTAAGTATTCTTTTTGTTTGTGTTTTCAAAATTTAAATGCTATACAAAGAAATTAAAATCCTATACTATTAACAGGTATGAAACTAAATTGTGTAAAATGGAATCTAAAAGAAAAGGTTCCTAACCTCAATTAGCAACAAAAATGACAAAAGCTAACCTAGTTTGATTCGAAGCCTTTTGTTCTTACCCTTGGAGGTCAAATAAAAAATATAATTCCAAGGATTGCAATATAGAATACAACTTTGGGTCGTCTCACTTAATCGGAACCTAATGAAATGGATCTAAGCTAACTATATGTCATCAAATGCAAGCCCAGAAAAGGGGGTTTTGATTTTTGAAAATCTTGACAAATTTAAATGAATTGTAAGACAAATGTGTAAAAAGTATTTTTTTTGGATTTTGGGAAGAAATTGGAAAGAATAAGACAATTATCAAATGTGATAGTATCCTCTTGAAAACGAGCTTTGGCTATCATAGTTCAAAATTTATTTTGGTGGGAGTGAAAATCACTAAGTTTCAAATGGTAAACCTTAAAAAACTCTTTAAGTTAAAGGTCTTAATTAATGAACTCCAGTCCTTAAAACCTTGTTAAATGCCTTTAGTGTATGTAGTGTGTAAATCAATGCAACAAGTTATTTGGAATCTCAAAGCACCTCAACATCAAACACAACTATGCAAGATAAAAGAGATTCAACAAGATCACAAATAAATATATATGAGACTTCATATATTTAATACTCGAAGTTCTACATCAACAAATCCCACAACACAATGAGTATCTGAAATTTAATTAAACTCTAATCAAGAATGTTCAACTATAAATTACAAATCCTAAACATAGGAATTTATAAATTATAACTAAACATGGATTAAGTTACTCCTCTTTTTAGCCCATCGAACTCAAGCCTTTGCTACATCTTCAAGAAGAGAGAGGTGCCTAGCCACGCATAACTTCAAGAGACTTCACAACCGAGAACCCACTGGAAGCATCCATGGTAGCAGAAGACAGTGGAAGGAGTAGAACAATGAGAGGAAAATGAGGGTGTGAGTAGAAAAATTGTTCCAATGGTAAAGAGAGTGAGTGGGTTCTTTTCCAGACGATGTCAACTCTCCCTTTTTAGCCTAAAATAGGTAGTTTTTATATACCAGGTTGATGGATCAGGTTGCACAGTGGGTAAACTTCCAAAAATGGTTCGGGTATTTGAAGGTTTGCGACGGTGAGCTTTTCCTAAAAGGCTTTGTTTGGAGTTTTGGTTTCTTCGCCACGGCGACAAAATTAATTCACGCCACGACGAACTTTTCCTGAAAGGTCTCTTCATGATCTGCTGAGTTCACCACAGTGACACATCAACTTTTGCGGCGACGAACTTTTCCTGCGCGCAGTTGACTTGTCATTTTTAGCCTTCACTCTTTGCCTCTACTTCTTGAGTCTCTTACAATGAACAAATGGTAGTTTGCAGTATCAATTATTTTTAGAAAATTAATTTAGTGCAATTGATAATAATTTGTGACAATTTCACTCTCAAACTACATAAAGTAAAGGCAAGCACTCAAAGACTCAAATTAAACATAAAATCTAAAAATAAGAGCGAAGAAGTGCAATAAAAACTATGAAAATGTCACCAATTTATGTAAGAAACTTGGGTTCAATCACTAATGTTAGGTGAAGATTAGCTATAACATTCCTGTCCATCTTGTTCCATTTTTCATCTGTGACTCCAACTGTCCCTTCACTAATAGCCGTTAGACAATTATCTTTCCTCAAAATTACCTTTATCTTTAACTTCTACAATGAGAAATTACTCCCATTGAACTTCTCAATCTTAAATTTTGCTGCCATTGCTTTTATCACGAACAGAATTTAGCTCTCACTATTTCACGTGAATAGTACCTATATGTATGAATAGTACCCGTACGTGTGAATAGTTTTGTATATGTGAATAGTGTCGTATACGGGAATAATAGTAACTGCACAGTTTAATGCAAAAATAAATATATGAACAGTTGTCACCTTTTGGTTATTATTCACCAACTTTCACTGTGCTCACCGGAACACCGAACGGATTATGCCAAAAAGTTCGTCGTAATTTTCTGACCTTGCTCTGATACCACTTGTTGTGAAAATCGACTTAATTAGAGCAGGCTCGCAGCTAAATAGGACTAAGAGAATAGTAATGAACGCACAGATTTTATGTGAAAAACCCCCAAATTAGGGTAAAAATCGCAAGCGAGGATAGAAGAATTTTACTGCTGAGAAAAACTGGAGAATTATAAGGAAAAACTAGACCCACAAAAATACACAAAATAATCTCTCTCTCTCTTTCTCTTTCTTTTCACTCTCACCTCACTCTCTCTTTTTTTCTCTTCTGCTTGCTTTCCTTTCTTCGTTCATGTCCTGCCTATTTATTGGCAGGAGAATGAAGATATGGTTGGCCAAGTTGGCCAATCATTCTTCCTGTTTTATTAGTTCGGTGCCTACCATGCCAACCAAGTTTGAATATTAGCCATCCAAGTTTGACAACTTGCACTCTACAGCTGTCAGCTTCATCGTGTTCTCATCTTATCTATTAGTTGCACAAAAATTCGTAATTTTTTTTTGGAGAAACTGCATAACTTTAAGCATAATGTAATGATTGAACTTCAGGTGATGTGTTTGTAATTTGACCATGCTGCATAGTCTGCTTAGACACACTGTTAGATTTGTGTACTTTTAGATGTTTTGAACCCGAGGTTCTCTGTTGATTGTAAAGTTTTCATTTTCTAGCAGATATGATCATGTCAGAAACTCCTTAAGAAAAATTTTATTTTTGAGTTGCTTATTCAAAATATATTAGTGGGACAATTCCTATTGAATGGACTAAACTGCAAAATTTGACATTTATGTAAGCGCAACCAGACCCTTTTTGCCTGTCCCTGCAACATATAAATTTTCCTTTTCGTTTAAGTTTTCTATAACCTATGATCGATACTATGCAACTCACTCACTGCTAACCACTTGTCAAGAAGTATTCCAAGATACCTGGGAAATTTTCCTAGCCTCACTTACTTGTATGTCAAGAACTGCGGTTGCTTCTTTCAGGTTTAACTTGATTATGATGGAATTTTAGAATGGGAAACTAACTAAAATAAAGTAGAATAGAGAAGAGATAATGCAAAAGACATTTTATTGATTGGTTCTAAATTACATTGACATGAAGACCTAAATATATAGATAATGAAATAACAAACTTAGCTAATATCTAGATAAAACAAATCAAATTCAAATGTTTAAATCCTAACTAGATAACAACTATATCTTAAAAGATAAAATTTTATCTTTTAACAAACATCTTATCTTTAAACAAAAAACTTCATTTTTAACTTTGAATCAATCTTTCCAACAATGGATTGGTTATCCTTGGTACACCATCATCTGAGGAAGATCTCACTAATAAGATTCTTGATGCCCTTGACGAAGATTATAAAGAATTAGTTTGTACAGTTCAAGTAAGAGACAGTCCCATATCATTTGATGGATTACATGAAAAGCTTCTTCATTTTGAAGCTTCTAGTGTCAACAGTAAAACAGAAGCATCCCACTTTCCAGCCTCTGCAAACTATGTCAGTCGAAACTTCAATGGAAAATGAAACAACCCTGCTCCTCCCACCCATTTAAATAGTCGAAACTCAAATAATTCAGCCTGGTGTAACAACAATCAGAACCACAATTCCAACTGGAATCCACGTCCTTACCAAGGCTACTATCAGATGTGCAGAATCTAAGGTCATACGGTTAGAAATTGTGCCTCATACCAAGTGATTCCAATTACAAATGGCAATTTAACCACAAGTTAAACATCTTCATCTCAACCCTAAGCAACTATGCTACAACAAACAAAAAGTGGCTAATGGATAGTGCTGCAACTCATGATGCCACTTCTAACTTAAGCAACTTATCTCTTCATGCACCATATGAAGCCTATGATGACATTTTGATCGGAGATGTCACAAGTCTTCCCATAACACACACTGGTTCCACTTCTTTAAACACCTCCAATTTCAAGTTTGCATTAGATAATGTTCTTTATGTACCAAGCATGAAATACAATCTAATTTCCATCTATCAATTTTGCAATTCCAACAATGTTTCCGTTGAATTCTTACCTTCTTGTTTCTTGTGAAGGACCTCCACACAGGGATATTACGTTTGAAGGGTAAAACCAAGGATGGAGTTTATGAGTGGCCAAATGCTTCACCCATACTTGCCTTCTCCATAGTCAAAGCCACATCATCTAAGTGGCACTCAAGATTAGGTCACCCTACTTTTTCAATTCTTAAACACATTGTGTCATCACATAACTTAGAATTATCATCATCCATCTATCATTTTGTAATGCATGTTGGTGCAATAAAAGTCATAAATTATCCTTTCTAAATCATCCCTTATTTCTCATAATCCACTTGAAATCATTTTCACATATGTATGGACATCTCCAATCACTTCCCATGACGACTTTAAGTATTATGTCATATTTGTTGATCATTACACCAAGTATATCTGGTTCTATCCTATAAAACAAAAATCAGAAATCAAAGATATATTCATAAGATTTAAAGCCATAGTCGAAAAGCACTTCAATCTTTACATCCAAACCTTATATTATGACAATGGAGGTGAATTCCTTGCCCTGTCACAATTCTTGACCTTAAATGGTATTTCTCATCTTACAACTCCGCCTCATACACCAGAACACAACGGTTTTATTGAAAGAAGACATCTCCACATTGTTGAAACAGGTTTAACCTTGTTAACTCATGCAACAATTCCTACCATACACTGGCCACAAGCTTTTACCACTATTGTCTATTTAATTAACAGAATGCCTACACCAACTCTAGATCTTCTTTCACCATATGAGAAAATTTTTGGTGCAACACCAAATTATACCAAACTCCAAATATTTGGGTGTCTTTGTTACCCTTGGCTTCATCCCTATACCAATCACAAGCTTGAAGAATGATCAAAACCATGTATGTTTTTTAGATACTAATTAACACAAAGTGCTTACCTTTGCTTTGATCCATCTTCTAACAAGGCATACACATCTAACATGTCAAATTTGTTGAGTCAATTTTTCCCTTCAAAATCTTAGGTTCCACTTCACCAACATATGATTCTATCCCCTTATCAACTTGGATTCCTCCACCTTTACATTTTAAAATAAATCAACCATCCATTCAGCCACTCATTACTCCATCTACTCCAATCAACCTCAATCTCAGCGTGAGAACTCAACTTTAATTACCCAGTCAGCATCCTCATCTGAAACCATCTCCACTCACTCATCTCATCCTATGCAAACAAGAGCTAAAAATAACATTCACAAACCTATCCAACATTTGAACCTTATCACTTGCTTGCAAACTTCTGGCCATCTTGAACCAACCAGTGTCACTCAGGCCATCAAAGATCCAAAATGGCATCAGGTACTGTCTGAAGAATATGATGCTTTGGTTAGAAATGGGACGTGGGAGTTAGTTCCAAATGACTCTAATCACAATGTAGTTGGCTACAAATGGATTTTTCGCATTAAATATAATTCTGATGGCTCAATTGGTAGGTTCAAAGCATGCTTAGTTACAAAAGGCTTTCATTAACGACTAGGAGTTGATTACCATGATACATTCAGCCTTGTTGTCAAACCGACAATAATACGTCTTGTGCTTAGTTTTGCAAACAGTTATGGATGGAAGCTACAACACTTGGATATAAATAATGCATTCTTACAAGGTAATCTTTATGACAATGTTTACATGAGTCAACCTCCTGGATTCATTGATCAAGAACACCCACATCATGTTTGTAAACTACGAAAAGCAATCTATGAATTAAAGCAAACACCCCAAGCTTGGTATCATAAGTTAAAGCAATTACTACTCAAGTTTGGATTTCATAACTCTCATTTTGATACCTCACTTTTCATTTACAATTGTCATGGTCAACATCTATACTTATTGGTCTATGTTGATGGCATAGTAATTACTGGGAGCAGCACTAACTTCTTGGATCAATTTGTTCAGTCCTTAGCACAAAAATTCTCCCTCAAAGATCTTGGTCCACTATCATAGTTTCTAGGCGTAGAGGTTATTCATAATCAAAAGGAATACTCCGTCTCAAAGTAAATATCCTTGATCTACTTACAAGAAACAACATGATTACCTCTAAGCCTGTCCAAACTCGCATATGCTCCACAGCTAAACCATCTCTCAATTCTAGAGATCCTCTACCAGATGCATTTGAATATCAAACAATTGTGGGAAGTCTACAATATTTATTACTCACCTACCCAGATATAAGTTTTATTGTCAACAAGCTCTCTCAATATATGCACAAACCTACTACAAAGCACTAGTCGCTTGTCAAGCGACTTCTAAGGTATCTTTGTGGAATAGTGACTCAATGCCTTCAAATTCATCGCTAATCTCCAGTTTCATTACATGCCTTTTTTCGATACTGACTGGGGAGGAAACAATGATACCTATCAATCTACTAGCACATATATTATTTTTCTGGGCCGCAATGCAATTTCATGGAACTCTAAAAAGCAAAGAATTGTTGCAAGATCATCCATGGATGTTAAATACAGATCCGTTGCTAATATAGCTGTTGAAATCAGTTGGATCACCTCGTTGTTGTTTGAACTTAATATTCAGCTACCTTCTTGTCCAGTTATATACTGTGATAATGTTGGTGCCAATCAATTATGTTCCAACCCAATTTTTCAATCCCAGATGAAACATGTTATCATAGATTTTCATTTTGTGAGAGATCAAATTCATAATGAGAAACTCAAAGTTGCTCATGTCTCAACCAATGATCAGTTAACTAATATTCTAACAAAGCCACTGATCTCGATTTCTTGGTCTTACAAACAAGATTGGACTCTCAAACCGAGTTCTATCTTGAGGGGGCTTGTAACAATATATTCAAAATCTCATATCCTTCGAGATCTTTCCATATCACAAATCTTTCAAAATCTATTATAACCGTCAACACATTCAAATGTATTTAAATTAGTCTTAGTTGTTACAAGATTTGGTTTAAAAATTTTAAGAATTAGTTTTTCCCTGTAAAACTATATAAACCAACGACGTATAGAGAATCAAACGTACGTCTTTACCGAATCCAAAGCTTTATTACCAATAATAAACCCAGTTCTTGATAGCGACCGTGACTGAAGTGAGTCATTCCAAAATTGAATAATACAACAAAAATACTTTAAAAGCTGTGGGGCCCACAGAGATATGAATGCGAACGGCGTGATCCGAGTGCTGAGCGTAGATCATGAGGCAACAAACTAGACGTGCGGGCGTGTAATAGAGAATCTTAACTCAGCAATATAAGCGCAACGACCCAGTCAACTAATTTGCTTGGACATACCAATAATTGATGTTTCTTAATAAGTTATTTCATTTTACGTTTTGGTCGCAACCCTGGCGTGTGAAGACGGATTCCACAGCGCAATCAGCTAAGACAGTCTGACTCGGCAAGTATGCTCTAATAATAGGAATGGGACTGGACTCTTCCCTAGATTACTTGAGGCGACGAAAAATATCTCCATTTCTACCCAATAATGACCATTTAACCTTATCCCCTCTCGTCAAAACCAATTAGTTTTTTTCATTTAAATTACAACTTTAATTCACTCACACTGTTAACTGATCATGAGGATTTTTTTTTCTAAAGTTATTAATAATCTAAAAAGTGATCCTTTGTAATATTTACCCATACGATAGGTGTAAGAGAATAAATAAACTCACTTTTAGAAATACTAATTTGGTTTCGATTATATTATTTGTAGTACGAAATTAAACAAGCTTCTACTTGGGCCAAAAATCACTGGAACATCCCATATATTAATAAATATGACCTAAACATATGCAAGGAGAATCTAAAGTTGATAATTTCATTTTCATGTAAGCTTATAAATCTCTAAGAAAGCTCATCTGTTTTGATTATTCTGTTTTTATAAATATCTATCTATTTATCTAATAAATAAGATTTACAAAAAATTAAATTAATAGATGCTCAAAAAATAAAAGAAACACAGTAACAATATAAGGTAAAAAAAAAACAAAACTCCAAATGAATTAAAAGTTATAAATTTCAAACGTCTAAAAAGATGACAGGGTCATGTTCAAAAAACAAAAAACAAAAACAAAAAAAGACGACAGGGTCCAGGAGCCAGGAAGAGAAGGAAAGGGAAGGGAGAAGAAACGGTCTCGTCACATACAGGCCATAAAGAACAGAAATAAAAGGCCGTGTATTTCGCTTCATATATTAACCGCTAAAACCGTCTCCTCCAACTCACACCTCTACTTTTTATTCTTATTTTATTTTTTTTGACTTAGCCATTTTCTTCCCTCTCGCCTTCTTCCCTCTTTACTTGTTTTTGTTGATGTCTTTTTTGTTTCAAAATGAAAGCCACCGAGACCCAACCATCGTTTCTTGCACGAATCAGCATTCGCCGGAACCAAGTTATGTCTATGGAAGGCAACCATGAGCAAGAACTCCAAGACCTCGAGCTTTTCCAGAAACACGTGTCTGATCGCTTTGCCGACTTGTTGTCTTCCCCCGAGGACCTGCCCCATGAGCCTCTTTTGTCCATTTCGTGGCTCAGGAAGCTCATAGACGTGTTCTTGTGCTGTGAAGCTGAGTTCAAAGCTGTCCTTATCATGGGCCGTGACCCTACTCAAATCTCCAAGCCTGCTTTGGATCGCTTAATCCCCGAGTTTCTGGAACGCGCTGTTAAGGTTCTTGACATCTGTAATGCCGTTTCCAGTGGGGTTGATTCGGTTCGTCAGTGTCAGAAGTTCGCTGAGATCGCTGTCTCTGCGTTGGAGGCCAAGCCCATGAGTGATGGTCAGGTTAAGCGAGCCAGAAAGGCGTTAACTTCGTTACTATCGGCCATCACCAGTGATGATAGGGACAATAATCACTTCAAGTCTACGGAGAGAGCTTGGTCTTTTGGGAGAAGAGTAAACCAAGGCGGTGTTCGTAAAGATAATCCTGCAGGATCTTTCAGGTCCCTGTCAATGGTTGTAGCTAAGAACTGGTCTGCAGCGAAACAAATCCAATCCATGTTCTCCAACTTGGTGGTGCCGAGAGGCGCAGAATCCACAGGACTGGCTTCGCCTGTTTACGTAATGAGTGTTGTAATGGTGTTTGTCATGTGGGCATTGGTTGCTGCGATCCCATGTCAAGAAAGGAGTGGACTTTCCACGCATTTCCAGATTCCGAGACAATTGACATGGGCACAAAGCATGATAGGATTGCTAGAGAGGATCGGTGAGGAGTGGAAGAAGAAGGAGAAAAAAGGGTCCGCTGGGTTGCTTGAGGAAGTGCAGAGGATGGAGAAGTTGGGGCAGAGTCTGATTGAATTCGCCGATGGTTTTCACTTTCCGGGAGAGGCTGAGAAGTTGGAAGATGCAGCAGCGCAGGTGGCGGAGCTGGCGGATATTTGCACTAGAATGGAAGAAGGATTGGTTCCTTTGCAGCAGCAGATTAGAGAGATTTTTCATAGGGTTGTGAGGAGCAGAAGAGAGGTAGTTGAATTGTTGGAACATGCTGGGGAAGTTTCTAAGCCAATGGAGTAAATATTTGAAACTGAAATTTTAAGTTTCAGAGATGTGCATAACTGAAAATATGTAGGTTGATTTCATGATGCTTGGTGCAGATTGTTCATTTCTATATGAACAAAAGCAATGTCGGACCAAGGTCATTGATTTACATACAGAATTTTTCTTCTTTGATTAGATTTATGGGGTTAGTTACCAAAATTTTGTGGCCAATTCTGCGCTTCTGCTTGCAAAACTTGCTTTTTCTCATCTTGTGGACTAGAGATGCTTTTCATTCCTTGTCAATTATTGTGCATGTCCTTGATGCGTTGGTTGCTTAGGCGGGCCTCTGGAGACAAAGTTATCTGATTATCAGAACAAATTATGATTTTATTTTACTTGGGGAAGTATGTGGGAACTAAGTTTGCGAATTGTCAGAAACATTTTCTATTTGATCGTGTTCCTCGTAGTTTACTTGTTAAATCTTTACCTTGTGGGATCTCTGGTAAAAGCTTCAAGGAACGTAGTTATCTGCTTACTTGTGAGTAGATTGGCACAAACATGTTAAAATTTCATCCGAAGTTCAAAAAGCAGTAGTTGAGTTTACTTATATAGGCCGATAAATCCGGGGTGATTGTGTTGCATGTGAATGATTTCATCTTCTTCGTATATCTACCTGTCATATGAGGATCAGCTGGCCATTGTAATCACCAACCAAACAAACACAGTAGGAAAGAAAGAAGAAAACGTTTCTCAATGCCTTGTGTAACTCTAGGTTACGTCTTTCTTACTCATATTTAGAAATTGTTGGTGTTTGGGATGTACAGAGGAGACAGCCCTTAGATCCTTCCTCCCATTTTTTGGGCACCAAGCTATCTCATTTTATCTCAACATTTTTATGGGTCTCACATAAATAAATAGTTGAGATCAAATAAGACAGAATTGGTACACAAAAAAATGAGACAGAAGATCATGTCCCAAGAACACAAATGTAAATGGGAAGTGCAATAAAAGGATGAGCTCAGGAACCTTCTGCTTATATCTTATTCTAGTCCCAATTTCGTTTCTTCTTTTCGTGTTACTTGAAATTTTCATATCCGAATACATAATAGATAATACAAATGGCCACCACTAACTAGCCACTCTTGTGAGGAATGAAATCTTTTATTTCGGTTAAGGTATTTAATCATGTTCTATTTATGTAGATCTCAGTTAAGTATGTAAATAAAATTTAGTATAACAATACAGAAACATACCGAAGATGTGTTTCCCTTGTCACGACCATTAACTTCACTTAAAACATGTAAAACAATGTTCTAAGACAAATCCTGCTGGTGTCAGCGTAGCAGCCTGTTAGTGCTACCCATCTTTAACCCTGCGTATGGATAGCGTCTTCAGTAAGCAGAGACAGGACGAGACGGGACAGAAGAAGACGGGACAGAACAAGAATTGAAGACAGTGAGATGTTTGGTTGCAGTGGACAGGAAAGAGAAAATTGTCTCTGTCCTGAGGACAAAAATGTGTTTGGTTGTAGGGGACAGAAAAAAAAACAGTGTTAATGACAAAAATGCCCTTAGAGTATAATAAGAAAAGTTGATGTAATTCATTTATTATTTTGTCATTGTATAAATAATTAATTTACAATATTTAATTATGTTGTTATCCACTTGAAACTTTAATAAAATAACACCTATTATTATTATTGTTATTATTATTATTATTATTATTATTGTTATAAAAAATGTTGTACCCATTATGACTACTATTTGTTAATGTTAATTAATTTTAGTATGATATTTGTTATACAAAATTAGTTATGTTATTATAAGTAATATTATTATTGTGATTAATTATTATTGTTATTATTAGTAAGATTGATTATAAATTATGTAATAAAAATAACAAGAATAATTATTAGTATTATTAATAATCGTAATTTATGTTATGATTTATTATTATTAGTTAGGACAAACTAATTACAAGAAACATCTTAACATTACATAATAGGTTCAAATAAGTTCGACAACCAAGAAATTCAAATACATAATAATTTAAATAATTACATTGAAGCCTTAAAATTTATTAATAATGTCCTTAATGATAATGCCCACAATAACCCCAACAACAAATATTAAACATGCTCGAGTAAATGCCATTTGTTCCTCCAATGTTGCAACTGCGATTGGTTGTTCAGTTGTTGGCAGTGACGGTGGAAGCGGGATTGGTGAGGGTTCATTGGCAGGTTCAGTGGCGGTAGGAAGAATTTGAGTGTTTGGAGGACTCCTCCTATGTCGATCCATGGCATAAGCAGTTTCTGCTTCATCCAAGGTCCGAAACCTCTTGAATCTAGCGTTAGGGAAGCCCTCAGTAACCAATTTGACCTCATCCTAATTTGTGAATATTCCTACTTGTCGTCCAACAAAGACAACATAGACAACATGCTTATACAATTATGTCAACAAGGTCCAGATCAGTCCAAGAATTCAGCATAATGTCAGAACATATTTATACAATTATGTTTAAAGGCATGACATGTCATCTAACATAGGTTTTGATCTTAAAGCCGATACCATTTGCATTACTCACAATACGGCATTACATGACTTCTATCACTCTTCTTTGAATGTTAAAACTAGAATATAAGACTTTAATGCTATTCTTCTTCGGATTGGTCAACATTATTCTGTCTTCAACTTCTAGCTATATCAATCACACATACCAAGTTTTAACATGCTAATTGCAGCCCTTCTTCCATCAATCTATCTCAATCATAAATTACAAGTTTTCTATAATGCCTTAAGAATTACTGACAATCTTATATCAAGAAGGAAACTAATTCAATGCCAAGTGTTTCCGTTGCTCCGTATTTGAAACATCAACAACCAGGTTGTTGTCTACACAATAGGGATGACATAAGATTAACATGGATGGATTCTGAAATGGACAATAGAAATTAATATGCATATGATGATGAGTGAAAGCACAAGATGAGGTAGACTGTCATGTCCTTTGTGGAGTAAATCAATTTATGTAAGTTCAATCTTTGTTTTTTATAAACTAATTTGATAAATGTAATGCAAGTTTTTTGTCTCTCCAATGCAAGTTTCCAAGCAACAATAATATACCTACAAAATGTAAGCTGATATACTCAATACACTTATTGGAATTGTTGCCACCAAGTCAGAAGAGTTCACCTAACAATACATTGATATCATTCAAACATCCATCTTTGAGTTGTTGCCACCAAAAAGACAACCATTACCGTGAACATAAGAAGAACAAATGATATGAACTTTTCCCTTTTTCA
>JANIJF010000211.1:55381794-55412667 GCA_024520955.1 Erythroxylum bequaertii | reverse complement strand
AGTTGCTTCTGCACAAGAATAACAAGGAATTGTTTTTCTCTGGCAAGGAACAATGTGTTTCTAGTTCGGAGACCACTCAAATTGTGCCCTACACGCTCCTTCTCATAATGATTTATCTAGAATAAAATTTAAAATTATTTGAATGGCCACGATTATTTCTACTTGATAGACCTTTATGTTGCCTTATATCGTCATATCTAATTCAAGATATCAATTTTCAATTAATAATATGTTTATATTATGTAAATTTTCAAGAAAAAAAATGGACAAATAATTAATATTATGTAAATTCTTGCCGTTTATTATTTTATTATATAAAATTTCTAAGCCTTATCAAGTAACAACAAGATTAACATGAAGCCTTATTATTTAATGAAATGTTGCCTAAATTAAGATATTAATGAATATTAGCATCCTTTCATACAATTTTAATTAAGATAAATTTTAAATTATTTAAATGGTCACAACTATTATCTAGGTAAAAAGATTAAATTGGGCATAATATCTTCGCCCAAATTTAATTTAAAATTAAACTTTTTAAGATGACAAAAAAATTATAATGTTTCACAAACATTCATTTTGAACTCCAGCTTACATATTTTTTGTCAGTCCTCTATTATGAAAAATACATTTGACTTTTTTTTTAGCCCCTTGTCAAATATGTATCCTACATGAAAAGTGGGACCAAATAAAATAATAATAAAATTTCTTCTCTCTCTCTCCCTCTCTCCTCTATCCTCACACTCTAGACTAGCTGAAGATAAACAATTAAACTAAACACTATAACCATCTATTGAAGTATATTATATGCCAATTGAAGTTAGAGATGAGGACCGATGTGTTTAGTGGAAGAAAAGAAGAGAGGGGAAAGTTTATAAAGCACTTTTAGGTATTTCCTTAAGATTCAGGCAATATATTAAGTGTACCTCATTTCCAAAACTCTAAATATCTAATAAAAGCTTAAAAAAACTCCACGAATAGGCTAGTACTCCACTAAGACTTGATCCATTAGGCAAAAGAAGTTTAGGAAAAATACAAATTAATTTAAAATCACTCAAAATCGCAGCCCCAAAATAACAAGCTTTGTCTGTAAAAACCACCAAATGAAAATAAGTTTAAAACTTGAAGTCAAACATGTTATCAAATAATAAGATCATAAGGTCAGTTATTCCAAATGTCATAAATGTGAACTCCATTGTTGTAAACCAAAGCTAAAATAAGTTCTAATAAGTCATTAAAAAAAGGCCCAGACTACGCATAAAAAGAAATAAACTTCTACAATTATCTTCACCTTTTTGCCAAAGAGAGAAGAGACGATAACTAGAAAAGTTGAAGAGAAAGAAAGGGAAAGTGAACAACAACTACTACAATAATAACATCCAATGAGATTCTCACCAAAATGTGAGATATGGAGAGGTCTAATAGTACGTAACCTTACCTTTATATTATAGAGAGGTTGTTTTCGATAGACTCACATACAGTGCAAAATAATAAAAAAAATATCAACAAATTCGTATAACTAAACATATAAAAAATGTAATAAAGTATCTATAGAATATGGTAAAGATTAACAATACGAGATTAAAAAACATAAACAAATACACAAACTAGGATAAAAAGAAATAAGTACAAGAATAAATCACATCATCCATTACAATAAAGTAAATAGACTAAGTAAGAAACTACTTAGGCTAAATAATTAGGACAAAAGTATTACTTAATCAAATTATTAAGGTTATCTATAAAATGAATGACTGAAAAGAAAAAGTTTAGAGGACTTAAGAGAATGATAAAGACATCTCTAAATTTGATCCTTTATCTATATCCTAGTATGATAAAGTTTTTTATTGCGAGCTATGTCTTCGATAAGTTCCAACAAGTTATATCATTCTTGATCACTTCACCTTAGTTCTTCTTAGGCCTTCCTTTTTTCCTCTTACAATCTCTAAGTACTTTTTTCTCTCCTCTTCTCACTAGTGTCAGAATGTCTCTTTTTAAAATGTCTAAACCGCCTAAATCTTGTCCCTGTTAATCTATCATTAATACTGGTCACCTTTAATTTGTCTCTTATTAATACATTCTTGACCTTATCTCTTCTAGTAAGGTTACACATCTAATAGAGCATCCTCATATTTACCACCATTAACTTACAACTATGCACTTGTTTGGTAGGTCAATACTTCGCCAAATATATCATAGTTGACCTAATTGCTAAACAATCTAATTTACCTTTGATCTTAATTGATATCTTCTTGTCACACAAAAATCCTGATGCACTTCTTCATTTAAACCATCCTAATCTGATATGGTTGACTATATCTTCATCAATCTCTTAATTTCTTTAAATGATAGATCCTAGGTACTTAAAATACTCTTTTTGTGGTATAATTTCTGAACTTATCTTTACCCCCACCTCGGGATCTAACCTATAGCCCGAAAAGATACACTCTAAGTACCAAGTCCTATTTTTGCTCAATTTAAAACCCCTTAACTCTAACTTATCCCTCCAACGTTTTAGCTTGACATTGACACATCGGGATCCACCACTAGTTTTAATCTTTTTTATTTTTTTTCTTCACTTACCATGTAAGATACATATATGAAAAGAGGCCTATAAAAAGGAAAGACAAATATGCTCTTCGTAATAGAGGACTAGCGAAGATTTCTAAGCCTCCTTAGTTTTTAGGATAGCATAAGCTAGACCATTTGATTTTAACAGTAGTTAAGTTGAGGTCCTTACCTATCTATATAAAATTACTCATAAATCTTTCCAGTGTTTTGATAATGCCAAAAGGAGAGGCAAATAGGATATTTACTTAAACTTACATTTGATTAAAGATCATATTAATGAGTTCCAATCTCCTAGAAAAAGATAAAACTTAATTCCCTACTTCTTTTATATAGCTTCTACTAGAAGTGTATAATTCATATATGATAGTTTTCTTGTAGTAATAAGAATACCTAAGTATTAAAAGGGAGTTCTCCTTGAGTGAAGCCAAAATTGGAGATGATATTCTTGGCTAAACTCTTATAACCTTTAAAATTGAAGAAGTTTCTTTTGTTTAAATTAATGATAAGACCATATAGCTACTTGAAATCTTGTAAAGCTACCTATATCCCCTTAATATATTCAAAATTTGCACCATAAAAGAGGAGGAGGTCATTTGTAAAGGATAGACTAGTGGTATGAATTTTCTCACATCTGTGTTGAAACTTAAAGTTGGTTTCAAAAATCCTTCTAGCTTTAGCTATCTTAGATAAAACTTCTACACACATTTATAATGGATGCCCTTGCCTTATAAATTTAGCTCCTTGAAACCTAGAACTAGGTTTACAATTAACCAATATTGAATGAGAAACAAGTGAGTAAAATTTGAAAATCCATCTTACAAATCTATTAAGTAAACGTTAGGCCTCAAAATAGAGTTAAGAAAGTTCTAGCTTACTGAATTAAAAGTCTTATTGAAATCTATCTTAAAAGCAAAATTTTTAATAACCTTATCAATATGCTAGTTCTTAAAGAGCTCTTCGACTAAAAAGATGTTGTCACCAATGGAACTCCCTCTAAAGAAATCACCTTAAAAAGGTTTATAATTGAGCTCAAGATAGGCTTAAGTCTTATAACAAGGAGTTTAGAAATAATCTTAACATTATAATAGAATATTTATCCATAATATGCCAAAGAGAAGGGGTTGGGGTTTTAGGGACTTAGCAAATGTGCACATTCTTAAGCTTATTAAGATGCTTTCCATTATTAAAGAATTCTTAAATAGTAGAGATGATTGTTTTACCTATAAGGGACCTTTTTTTTTAAAGAAGTTGGCATTAAATCCATTTGGTTTTGAAGCCTTCTCTAGTCCTAGGTTAAAGAGAGATTGTTTTAAGTTTAAGCTAGAGAATAGTTTTCGTGAGAAGTTAGAGACATCCTAACTAGTACCAATAGGAATGAAGGTCTTGATATCCAAAAAGCAGAGGGAGGTTGGAGGTTACATTCTAAGAGTTTTTCAAAATATTCAAAGCCACATGCTTGAGATCTTTTTGATTAGTAACTAGGAACCTGTTAGGGGATATAATGGAAGCGATGGTATTTCTATTCTTTCTTTCTTAAACAATATTGTGAAAAAATTTGGTATTCTTGTCCCCCTCCTTCAACTAAGAAACTCTAGCTTTTTGCTTAATTAGTGAGCTTCCAAAGCCTCTAGATATTTTACTAAATCAAGTATTTCGTCTTGTTTTAATCCTTCTTCACTTAAGGAATTGTTTAACAAGCTTTGAGCTTTATTAAGATCTATTAGGGCTTGATTCTTAGCTAGTTTAATGTTACCAAAGCTGATTTTGTTTAGCATTTTTAGTTCTCCCTTAATAGCCTTTAGTTTTGCCATACATTTAAAAGATTTATATCCTTCAATCTGCAAGCTTAATCCCCTTTTCACAATCTAAGGGGGAGTTCATGTGGATGTGTATAAGATTGAGAAATACCCCAATAGGGCAGTGGTTTGAGCAAAGTTTATTGCTAAAGTATGTATAACTATTAGGAAAATTTTCAATCCAATATAATTTTACCATGGCTCTATTAAGTTTCTTGTTGAGAATCCACTTACCATTTTGGTTGTTGCTCTAAGTTAGCAAATTCCCTTTAAATATGGGATTCGTAGCTAATATTGCCAATACAATTTAGAAGATCCTCATTACGATGCTTGTGTTAAGCCAATTGTCCTTCCACTTTTTGAAACAAAATACTACACTTAAAGTCCCCAATCATAATCCAGAGTGTTATGCTTCCCATTTGCAATCCCATCTGGGATTCGCATTTATGCCCAAGCCCAACCAAACCAATTTGAAGTCAATGAGCTCGACCCAATTTGACTATGTTTTATATTGGGTTCATCTTTTGTCTTTTAGCCTTCAGGATTAGGCTATAAGGCCCATCACAACCTAAAGCTTAAACATCTCACTCGGTATGTTGAAATGATTTCATTTACTAATAAGCAAAATAACATCACTTACTGACACACCAAGTTTTTGAATTAGCATGTTCAAGTTAAAATGATGTCCATATGGACAAAGCCCTCGCCTCCTTTTCTCTTCATTCACTCATGCTATGACATAATTAAAAAATAATATACTTTGCCTCCTCCTATCTTCTCATCATTGCATACTTGCTTCTTTCCTCCTATAATACTCCTCTAGTCTGCCTCTCCAAGGTATTTCAGAAGGACCAACACATACTAGTGCTATGGTGTCCTCGTTATTATGCAACTTGGAAATGGAAAGAAGAATACTTGATTCCTCTTAGCATCACGACTTCTCTAAAGAAAACTTTAAGAATTCAAGCGTTTGAATATGAAAATACAAACATATTGGCATATTTCTCTATTACATTTTCTGTTAGCTACCTATTTGGGCCAGTTTTCTGGCATTTATGTTTATAGAATTACCTGAAGTTGTTTGTATTAGCTTCTCCAAAGATGTCATTTTATTTGAAGTCATTTATACCTTAATAGTTTTAATAAGCATTCGTTGTTATTTTATCTATTTGTAAATGAGTCTTAATGATATTATTGCATTTACAGAGAGAGAACCTATATTATTATTTATAAATTTGACATATTTTCATTATTATTATCATATCTATATATAAGAAACATCTGGAAATTTTGTAAGGTACTTATTAACTTTAGATTTGAAGTATTGTAAGAGTTTACTCTTTACCTATTAAAAAACATATATTAATTAATTGACATTATTAATAAGTGTTTCTTTTCTTATTTCCTAACGATATATTGTTGATTAATGATTGTATCCTTCTTTTCTTATCTCCTTATATTATATTATTGATCTCATGATTATGTATCTCTTCTTTTATCTCATAAAATTATAATATCAATTGTGAGTTTGTTTCAGTTAATCTTTTATATTATGATTAATATTCTTTATGCTATTGTTTTAGATGGATGAGCATAATCCTTTAGTGGAGAGTTCTAATTTGGTACTTATTAGTATAACAGTAGAGAGTTTTAACATGGTACATGATAACAATATACCAAGTGAAGAAATGTTCTAGGATGAAGGAACCAACTCATTGAGAAATGATGTCTGGGATCACTTCATCAAGAATAGATTAAATGTTATAGTTAGAAAGGTTGAATGTAAATATTGTCAGAACATAATAGTTAGAGGTTTTAAAGGTGGAACCTCTCATTTTAAGAGACATATGGTGTCGTGCCCTAAAAAGAATATTATATTAGGAGTTTAAACATTTTTTTATCTCCAACCTAATGAGAGGCAAGAATGAAATGAATACCATAAGTTTTGACATCAACAAATCAATGTTTTTACTAGCTAAGATGATCATTGGTGATGAACAACCACTCTTCATTTTCGATAACAAAAACTTCAAAATGTTGCTCACCTCATTCCAATTGACTTACAATCAAAAGAAGGGTTATATAACAGTGACGACATACTACATTGATAATGACCAGACTTTATACAATCATTTGCTAAGGTATATAATCTTGAATCTTATATTATTTATTATGTCATAATTGATATTTGTTCAATTTTTTAAATGGTAGGTTTATTTATGTATTGATGTCATATACAAGTGAAAGCTTGACAACTATAATGGTTGAGTGCTTAATGGATCATAATATCAACACCAAGTTCTCAACCATAACTCCTGATAACTCTAGCACAAATGATGTTAGGATCAAAAAATTGAAGAACAAGTTGCAAGTTGGGAGCTTACTGATTAGTGGAAGGTTATCCAATACGTTGTATTGTGCAGATCATGAATTTGATTATAAAGGACATGATGGAGGTAATTAAGGAAGCGATAGAGGCAATTTGGAGTAAGCAGTGTATTAGAGCATAATGCCTAAAAGAGTAGAAATTTTTTAAGAAACTATATATTAACTATTCATTTCATGCATAAAAGAAGTTATTTTTAGATTATTTGACTAAATGAAATTCAACATTCAAGATGTTAAAGTCAGTAATTAAGTAAATCGTGGTATTCAGTAGGTTGAGACAAAGATATTCTCAATGCACTTGCCTATTGATAAAAGAGCAATGGGAATTAACTAAAGCACTTTTTGTGAAGTTAGAGATATTTTATAATGCTACTAAGTTATTATCAAGAACAAAAAATCTAACTTCGTACATTTGCTTTAATAGTATATGTGAGATTAAACGAATATATTTGGCTTGACTTTTTATTCAAATAAGGTAATTTGGGCCATGGAGAGCAAAAGATGGAGAAACTCAATCCATATTGGTCTATGAGAGGACAAACCATAATAGTCATTTTTGTGATGGACCTGAGATATAAGATGGAGAGGCTACATTTTTTCCTCAAATTTTGTATTATGATCAGGCTCAAGAACATATTGATATCATTTAACAATTTTGGTATGATTTTTTAATGATTATTGACTAAGACTGGACAAAGATAAAGATCACAGTTGTTTAGTTTCATTATCAACTTCAACTTCATATCTTAATCTATTATTGATGGAATTGGTGTGAGTTCAAAATTGAAGAACTAATTAGGGAAAAAAGGCTAGGAATTTTTACTATAGGATGGAGTTGGAAAACTATTTGGAGAGGAATTATGACCTTAGTTGAAAAGGTGCAATTTAATATATTATCATGGTGGAAGAAACATGAAGCTACTTATCCAATTATACAAGCAATTATATGAAACCTCTTAGCAATTCCAATACCTACTATTACTTTATAGTCTACTTTTAGTACTAACAGTAGGATCGTTAGTCCCTATCATGCTCGACTTCATCCTAATACTGTGGAAGCCTTTTTGTATACCCGAAGTTGGTTAGGTGACCAAAATATTCAAGGTAAACTTCATTATTTAAGATATATTAGTTTTGTTTACCTTAATAATTTTAACAATCATATATTATATTATCTTATATTGTCTTTTTTGTATTAATATAAATACGGAGACTATTCTTCTAATTGAATTTTTTTTGAATAAGTATTCAATGATGAAGGTATATTTATTTGTTAAATATCATGTGTTAAATATTTATTTAATACAATTATTGCATAATCAAGTATATTTATGAAATAATTTTTTTATATAAATGAAGTGGTGCAAACTATTGCCATTCGTGATTATAATAATTAACTTGCCCATTTCTCTACTATTAGTTTGTTTTTTTTTCAATCTTTACTTCTCGATTTAATTTTTTTATGTGATTGCTTTGGATTTTTGGATTTGAATGTGTCAATCTTTACTTGTGTGGTTTTATGCAATTTAATAAAGAAAACTCTATATTATTGTCTTTGTTTGTTAGCTCAATTTTGGTTTTCATCTTTAATTAATGTTTCATTTTATATCTTTTTTTCAATTGGATAATAGCACTATGATAATGTTCAGTTTTGAAAATAACAAAATTTTGATAAAAGCATTGTGATACTCGTTACATAGGCAAAATTTTGAATTGATTCTATCATCATTATTGTGTTTCATGTTCTGAATGGACCAAACAAGAAGGTTGAATATTTTCTTTTATTATAAAACACTACAAATACAGAGTTGTGTCTTAATTTTCTATTTAATGGTATGAATTATTGATAAAAATAATGTCATTTTGATTTTCCATTATTTCTAGACTTGAAATTTTTCCTTTTCCAATTCCATTTCCATGCATCCTATTCCTATATTATAATTAGTAAAAGGCCTTTCCATGCTTAGTAGTTTCCTAGCACAGCAAAGAAAGAAATTGTGCCTTATCTATTTAAATATTCATTCTTCTTTCAATTCCTTTGTATTCAATACATATAGGCCAAGCTTATAATTGGGTAAAATCTAACTTTGTACAAATTTCACCATCTCCAGTAAATAAATAAACAACATTTTCCATCTTCTTATGCTTCATTACTTCATAACTTTGAACAGAACTTATATAGTTTGATAGGCTTAGCATTGGGTCAGATCATGCTCGGGTCCACCCAAGCTCAAGCCTACAGCCTGAGATTAAGCTCAATCGGACTTTAGGCCTGGGTTAAGCTAGATTAATTTCTTTTTTAATTTAAAAAATGAAAATAATATCGTTTTGTTTCACAATTTTAGGTTTCAGACTAAGTTGAGTTAAAGCTACTCGAGCCTAAGCCAAAGGCTAAAATTAGAAGAAAAAAAAAACATTCGAGCTTAGGTCCAAGTTCTGTCAACTTAGTTGAAGCTCATTGACTGCGACACGAGGTAGGAAAAAAATTGCCATCTTTATAGGTCAATCATGCTCTTTACTTGTCTTTCTTCATTTGGTTTTATCTTCACTCAATAGTTTTTTTTGTGCCTTAATATAATACAGAATTGGATCATTTTAAATGATCAAAATAGTAACAAAACTAATTTTAACTTTATCATTCAAGTCCCTCATCTTTATTATGTTTTTGTAATCAATAATTGAATTTATGTAATACAGACCATGATTCTTCTTAGCCTTAAAATGAAATGATTTAACTTAAAGAAGTTTAACAATTAAAATTATTCATATAATTGATAATTTTTAACATAAATGATAAAAAATAATATTATTTTTTATAATGTGCATATTCCCTTTGTTAGGAATTAATATACGTTTTTATTGAAAGATTGCCATTTCTTTAAAAATGAATTTCAGTGATTAGATTTAAAAAAACTTAGTATTAAACATTATTCTACATTCAGATACCTAAGCGAGACATGAAAAGTTCTATAAGATAACATTTTTAAATATGCTTTATTCTTTTAACAAACATATTTACTAATTAATATGATTTATTCTTATTTTATATTGCAAATTTGCATATAAAAGTTCATTAGTATATTTAGAATACTTAGTGAAATTGTCCATATTATTTATAAATTATTTATAAAAAGAATATTTCTACTACATTTATTCTGTAGCTTTACTTTTGAATTTTGAATGAAATATTTGATTAAAAATTATTTCATTTAAATTAAATGAACTAATTTAAATATTAAATTTGAAAAAAAAAAAGAAAAATTGGTGGCTTGGCCTTAGCCCAATCGAGCTTGAGTTATGAGCCTTGAATTGGAAGCTTGATCAGTCGTTAGGTCACCCAAAACGCAATCAAGTTTAAGCTCAAGTTGCAAATCATCAGCCTATTCGAACCACGGGCCCTTACAAATATTTTTGGACCAGGGAAATTGTCCATATTATTTATAAATTATTTATAAAAAGAATATTTGTACTACATTTGTTCTGTAGCTTTAGTTTTGAATTTTGAATGAAATATTTGATTAAAAATTATTTCATTTTAAATTAAATGAAATAATTTAAATATTAAATTTGGAAAAAAAAGAAAAATTGGTGGCTTGGCCTTAGCCCAATCGAGCTTGAGTTATGAGCCTTGAATTGAAAGCTTGATCAGTCTTTAGGTCACCCAAAACTCGATCGAATTTAAGCTCGATTTGCAAATCATCAGCCTATTCGAGCCACAGGCGAAGCCCAAGCCCTTACAAATAGTTTTGGACCAGGGATAAGGGAGCCTGAGCTTAAGTGGCCTAATGCCAAGTCTAACCCCACTATGCCTTTCTACATTCTTTGTCATTCATGATTAGCAACATAAATCACAAGAATATCCAATCTTATAGAGTTCCTTAATAGAAGATCTTGACAATGGATAAATTGGTTTATCATGATGAAAATAATGTTCCTAATTTCTTTGCTATCATAGGAAATTATGATTCTCCCATTATACTGCATGGCATAGTTACTGAAGGATGTCAAATTTTAGTGAAGAATCCATAGCCCTTTTAGAAAGCAAGCTCCTTTATTTTGGTCTCAGGGTAACCTACAAAAGATAGGATTTTTTAGGTGGAGAAAATCATGAAGCACTTGTTATTTCTTGGGGTTATTGATACCCTTAATGTTCTAAGTGATAAAATTCATTGGGTTAGGAAGGATAGTTTGAACCTTACTCCTTGATTTCCTATTGGAGCCTTTCCTTGCGAGAGGAGTTTTGCTATCTAGAGTCAAGTTAATAATTGACTAGCAGGCATCTCTGTCTGAGTATTCTCTTCAATGCCAGGGCCTAGCATCAACATTACTGGATAGGTTATACATGGGGCTTCATTTAGGCCTTCCTTAGTAATAGAGTTCTTCCGCTTTGTGGTATTTACTTTTTCTACCAACTGTTCCTTATGTTGCTTGTCTTGTTCTCCCAACTTAGGTACACTTCCTTTAACAACTAACTCAACCGAAGCTACTTTTTTACCCTTAAAAATCTGACAACATTTGCTGGGAGCTCTCTTCTTTTGATTATGAGCCAAGCCTAGATAATTTCCCTAAGCTGCACGAAACTCATCACTTATCCATGATTAAAAAACTTGAATAGTAGGGACTCGTATTTTTAATTCTCCTCCCTATTTGGTCTTTATTAGTAAGAGACTAGGATTTCATCTTCTATAAGTTGGCCTTCTTTTGTCAAGTCTCATGAGTCTGATTTTATCAGATAGCTCATTGCTTATTGTTAAGAAACGATCGAGAGAAAATATTGTGAAATAATGATTTTATTGAATGAATAATTCACTGTACAAAGAGCTAGTATATATACAACTATAATGAACTAATCCTGTAACTAATTCTCTAACTAATTACAGTTTGTACAGCTAATTCTCTACACTCCCCCTCAAGTTGGAGGGTGAAAAAATGTTTTTCACTCCCAACTTGGAAAGCAAATAATGATGTTGATGAATGCTTAACCCTTTGGTTAAGAGATCTGCTAATTGTTCTTTAGTAGAAACATGTTGAGCAGTGATCAAACCTTGCTGCAGTTTTTCTCTCACAAAATGGCAATCAATTTCTATGTGTTTCGTACGTTCATGAAACACCAAATTTGATGCTATTTGGATTGCTGCCTAATTGTCACAATAGAGATCAACTGGTTTATCTTGCTTGTACCCCAATTCTTCCATCAAGCCAAGTAACCAAATCAATTCTGCAACAGTTGAAGCCATACTTCTATATTCTGCTTCAGCTGATGACCTTGATATTGTGCTTTGCTTCTTTGACTTCCAAGAAATCAATGATTTCCTAAGCTTGACACAGAACCCTGTGATTGATTTCCTAGACATTGAACAAGAGGCCCAATCCGAATCACAAAAGGCTGAGAGAACATGCTCACCTTCTGAAGATAATAGAATTCCTTGCCCTGGATTTTGCTTTATGTATCTCACAATTCTTATAGCTGCTGCATAGTGAGATTTCTTTGGCTGCTGCATAAATTGACTCAAATGTTGAACTCCAAAAGCAATGTCAGGCCTTGTGTTTGTCAAGTATAATAAGCGTCCAATCAGTCTTTGATAAACACTTGGATCTGACAATAATGAATCTTCTAAATTCTGTTCAACTGCAGTATCAAACTCAGCTGTTGTGAGCTTCAAATTTTGCTCCAAGGGAGTTGAAACTGGTTTTGCATCCTCCAATCCAACATCTGAAATTAACTCCAGTGCATATTTCCTTTGAGTCAACAAAATTCCCTCACTAGATCTAAGTACTTCTAATCCAAGAAAATACTTCAAGTCTCCCAAATCTTTCATCTTAAAAGCTTTATGCAGCATGGCTCTCAAATCATTTATCAATTCAGTGTCATTTCCAGTTATCACCAAGTCATCCACATAGATCAACATTATAACAATCTTGGTTCCAACTTTCTTTGTAAACATAGAATAGTCATGCTTACTTTGTATATATCCAGAGCTAATAAGTGCTTCAGTGAGCTTTAAATTCCATTGCCTCGAAGCTTGTTTAAGGCCATAAAGGGATTTGAGTAGTCTGCACACACTTGCCTCCCCCTGACTACTAAAACCCTGTGGCAGTTCCATGTAGACTTCTTCAGAGAGATCTCCTTGAAGAAAAGCATTGTAAACATCTAGCTGAAGTAATGGCCAATTATTTAAGGAGGCAATGGCAATGACAACTCTGACTGTGACATGTTTTGCAACTGGTGAGAATGTTTCTTGATAATCAACACCTTCTCTTTGGCTATATCCTTTAGCCACCAATCTGGCCTTGTACCTTTCAATGGTACCATCAGAGTTGTACTTGATCTTGTACACCCATTTGCAGCCAATGGGGCGTTTACCTTGAGGCAGAGTAACTACTTTCCAAGTGGCATTTGACTCCAGTGCATTAATTTCCTGTTGCATTGCATCTATCCAACATTTATGCTTAATTGCCTCACTGTATGTTTTTGGTTCAGGGATTTGGGATATGGATGCAGCAAAGTATTGAGTGGATAAAGGTAAATGTGTATATGAAACAGAGTTAGATAAAGGATACTGACCTTTAACTGCAAGTGAAGAGGATACTGAAGGATTGGTAACATAGTCTTTCATCCAGACAGGTGGTTGAGTGGCTCTGGTGCTTCTCCTTGCAGGTTGGTCAGGTTGAGGTAAAGGAGGTGATAATGATAATGTTGTTGTAGAGGTGGATGATGATGGTGTGGTTGTAACGGATGAGGATGAAGATGGTGAAGATGTAGATGGTGAGGATGGTTGTGAGGAAGATGGTTGTGGTGAAGGTAGGGAAGGTGACTGTGATGAAGATGGTGAAGGTGGTTGTGACTGTAACTGTAGGAAGTAAGGATCATGAAGGGCACCAAAGGAGGTAACATTTAAGGGAAACAATGGTTGATTTTTGGGAGGATTATGGAAAGGAAAAATGGTTTCATGAAATGTGACATCTCTACTGACAAAGAACTTATGAGAAATAGGATTAAACAAAATGTAACCCTTTTGAACCAAGGAATATCCCATGAAAATTGCAGGTGTTGCTTTTGGTGAGAACTTATCTTGATATTTGGTGACAGTGGCGTAACATAAACATCCAAAGACTCTCAAATGAGATAAATCTGGTGGCTTGTGAAAAAGTAACTCATATGGTGTTTTCCAGTCAAGAATAGATGTAGGTAATCTGTTTAGAACATAACAAGCAGCAAGAATGCACTCACCCCAAAATTTCACAGGAACATTTGAATGAAATTTAAAAGCTCTAGCTATATCAAGAATATGCCTATGTTTCCGTTCAGCTATCCCATTTTGTTGTGGAGTATGAACACATGATGATTGATGTATAATCCCCAAAGACGAGAAAAAATGTTTACCCTCTAAAGTGAAAAATTCACTCCCATTATCACTTCTAACGATCTGAACTGTGGCTTGAAACTGTGTTTTGACCAGAAGAATAAACTCTTTAAGAATAGTGAAGGCCTCATGTTTGAAATGTAACAAATAAACCCATGTCATCCTAGTGTGATCATCAACTATGGTAAGGAAATGTCTATGTCCACTATGTGTGGAAAAACGGTAAGGACCCCAAAGATCAATGTGAAGCAATGAACATGGATGAGAAGCACGAGATTCACTAATTGGAAAGGGTAAGCGAGGTTGTTTAGCTAATGGACAAACATGACAAGTAGTGATAACAGAAGCAGCATTCATGACAGATTTCAAACAAGAAATTTTATTCATCTTTGATAAAGAAGTGTGCCCAAGTCTGGCATGCCACAAACTAGCATTTGATTCAACAGAAAAACAAGAAAATACATTGGTATTTGATGGTAAAGGGACAGTAGGTGATTGCTGTGAGATGAAGCTAGAAGTTGGTGATGGTGATGATGAACCAGGCCAAGGTTGCAGCAAATAAAGTCCATTGCTCTCTTTACCAATCCCCAGTATCCTTCCACTGTAGAGGTCCTAGATAACACAAAATTGAGGATAAAAAATGACAGAGCAATTGAGATCTCTTGTTAGTTTTGATATGGAGATTAAATTGTAATGAAAATCAGGAATACAAAGAACATTGGTGAGCTTATGAGATGATGAAAGGAAATAAGATCCAATGTGAGTGATGATGGCATGTTTGCCAGTGGGCAAGTGCACAAATGAGTTAGATGAACATGCAATAGGAGAATTAAGACAAGCAGAATCAAAGGTCATATGGTTAGAAGCCCCTGTATCAAGGATCCAATGTACAGATCTTGATCGAGGGAGAATACCTGCCATATGAGCAGCAGCAGTGACTGTCGAATCCTTGTTCAAGAGATTCAAAATTTGTTGATATTGCTCAGCAGTGAAGAGAGGAGCAGATTGAACAGAGGAAGATGCAGGAACAGCAACAAAATCAGAAGCATCATCATGTTTTTCAGAAACAGTCACATTGTTTTCAACAACCCTCTTGTTCTTGGTGAATTTGAAATCTGGGGGAAAACCATTGAGCCGATAACATGAATCAATGCTGTGCCCTTTCAAATGACAATGAGAACAAGTTTCATCACTATACTTCTTCTTAGAGGAACGAGATGAAGAAGAAGAATATAAGGCAGTTGGTTCTGAAGGGAGATCCACAGTGGAAGCTAGATGACGTTGAGATTCATCCTTGAGAATCATAGAGTAAGCTTGATTAACAGAAGGAAGTGGAGTCATGAGAAGAACCTGACTACGAGCATTGGCAAAGGAATCACTCAAACCCATGAGAAACTGGAACAAACGCTGCTGTGTTGCATGTTGAGTGTATTTCTTAGCCTGCTCACAATCACAAGGTGAAAGAGGCACAAGCACATCATATTCATCCCAAAGTAAACGAAGCTTGGTGAAGTACTCAGAAACCGTCAAAGTGCCTTGGATCTGAGTAGAAATAGCACGATGAAGTTGATAGATCCTAGATCCATCAACCTTATCAAACCGTTCCTTCAAATCTTGCCAAACAGTGGCAGCATTAGAAGCAAACACAATGCCGGCAGAAAGCTGAGGGCTGACAGTGTTGATGATCCAAGAGAGAACAAGGGCGTTGCAACGATCCCACTGACCATGAAACTCCGAAGTAAGATCTGAGCGAGGAAAAGAGCCATCAACAAAACCTAATTTGTTTTTGGCGACAAGAGCAATCTGCATTGATCTACTCCAAATACAGTAGTTCTCCAGTCCGGTGAGTTGATGAGACACAAGAACAGTGCTCGGAGTGTCGGATGGATGAAGGTAAAGGGGATTGGAAAAATCAATGGTGGTGGAGGACGATTGACTCGTTGAATCGGAAAGAGTAACCATGATGAACAGAGGAGAAGAATAAAAATGATGATCGGAAAAACGATCGGAGAAGAAGCGGAAGATGAGATCGATTTATGGCCCTGATACCATGTTAAGAAACGATCGAGAGAAAATATTGTGAAATAATGATTTTATTGAATGAATAATTCACTATACAAAGAGCTAGTATATATACAACTATAATGAACTAATCCTGTAACTAATTACAATTTGTACAACTAATTCTCTACACTTATTAAGATCTCAGCACATATTTTTGCATACAGTATCCATTTCAGTGTCATAGCTGCCTCATCTATACAAATAGATCTTCTAATAGAGCTTACAATGTGACCTCGTCCACATATGGGTCAATATTCCAGGGGACTAGATCGATATTCACCCAAATATTGTATTTTGTTCCTTGGTGGAGATTTTATTCAAGGATTTTCTCAATTGTGTTTTTAAAGAAATCAGGATTAAGGAAATCTACGCTCAGGATAAAAAGTAGAATCAGGCAATGGTGCTCCTGTGTTGGGGGAAAGAGTGGTCGAAGAGGAGAAATCTAGAGCAAAATCAGGAGGGAGGACGAAAAGTGGGTGCTAATCATTACAAGTTATGATAAAAACAGAAATTTAGTATTAACGAGGTAAGTCCCTTATATAAATTTATGAAAAATTCAAGGATAAATTTATAATTTAACTCAAACTCTTAGCTATAAATGGTCCGTCCACAATCGAAGAAATCTATAGGTCTAGGCTGTTAAATCCTAAATTGTTTTATTACTTTTCAATTTCTGACAACAAAATACATAATGAGTGGATCAAAAGACGAGCACGTATCTTTTATTAAAATTTAATACGGAATTAATTAAGTTTTCTGGTAATTACTAATTATAGTGCTCCTTAAGATTTATATGGTTGCAACATCTTCTCCATCATTTTATTTGGCAATGGCATGTTAGATCAAAATTAATTTAAGTCTCATAATTATCCATAATTTGGACATTAGTCAGTATTGCTAACAAAAGCAGATCGTTAAACAATAGCCAGCACTGAAAGTTGAAACCTTTCTCAAACTTAACACGCAAAGTGGGGCCCACAAATCCTCAAACTCAGCAAACGGTCCACATTAGTGTGTAGTATGTAAGATACTTGGTAGTTGGGTCATGGCTCCAGTGGGGCATCTAAAATCACAGGGTTTGTCCACGTATCGGACGGTGGCTACCGTAACATCGTGTGGTAAGCCAAGATCCATTGAACGGAACACTCTCAAGTATGTTTGTTTTTCTACAAAGGCCGTAGGGATTTGACGTCTGAGAAAGCGCAGAGTCAAAGCTTTTCTTTAGTGGGGTTCACTGTCTGCATGTATGACATGTGGCAGTTTAGCCGATTAAGTTTAGCTGGCTGTAGCAGGTACGAGGACCTTTTGCTTTTTGTGAGTCTAGTAAAATAGGTTGTTTTCTGTTCATACGTTTTAAACAATTGTTTGTTGTGTCCAGACTTGTACATTTGGGTGGGTTGGCACGGTTCAATTGGATTTTTAAATTTAAGTTTACGTTTGGGTTATATTTTCTAATTTTTAATACTTACATCAAATATAAATTATATGTTAAAAGAAAATGAATAGCTAAATTTATTTTTATAAAAAATATTAATTACAATTCATAAAATAAATTACATAAATATCTATAAAAATTTATAATTTTAATAAGAATAAATAATAAAATTTTTACAAACATTAATTAATCTAACATAAATATTAAATAAAATAATATAAAACTTATATATATTTAATTACAGAAACACTTTTTATATTTTTATATAATTTAAACTCAATCCGTGCAATTTTAAATTTAATTTATGAATTGATTAACTTAATATAAACCGAGTGTCTTTTTATAATTCATGTCAATCTGAGCATCTTGAATTAGTACCATCTATCAATAATTTGAGAAGTTTAAGATTTTCCTAAAAAGGGAATTTGGTTAGTTTTCCATAATCTCGGGTAAGAATGATGAGATACGAAACCAGATCAATTTTATAATTTTAGTTGATGAGTAGCCACTCATCGAGTTCACTTATTTGCATGTTATAATTGTTAGACATTTTGTCCTTAGGGGCAATTTTGTCAATCTCTCATAAAGTTGGACTAACATTAATTGTAATTTTAGTTTTAAATAAATTACCGGTTAAGTTACGTCATTTGATCCAGATAAAGATATTAAAGTGGCTCAATAAATAATCTAAATCAATGGGTCGAAGTTTGGGTGAAAAATAGGTCCCAATTAGTGTGAACCGGGTTCATATCGGCCTTGTGATGGGGAAGCCCGATATGGAAGCTATATAAAGGTAAGGTCTCCTGCAGTTACTCAATACGACCTTCACGAGCATCAGGTTCTCTGACCCGTTAAGAGAGCTCGTGAACTGAGGAAACTGTAGAAAGGCCTTGCTCGTCAGTCGGTGAGCATTTTTCGCTAAAGGACCAGGGAGATTCGGAGGCATTTGGAGCTCGGAATCGGCATCGAAATCAGAGATGGAACCGAATTCAGGTATTCCTCATTACCTTTGTTTTTGATCCTTTCACGGGACCCTGGGGTACGTAATAAGGTCTCCTCTACGTACTAACAATAATTTGTATGTTATTTGTAATTTTGACTGGTGTTATCAAAAGTAAAATTTGTCATCTTATCTTACATTATAGCTTAAGAATCAATCAGTCGATATATAGATACAGTTTAAGTTCTAAAACTAAATTAGATAACGTTCTTATATTATAGAATACAATTATTTGAGATCTTATCCCATAAAAAAGCTATATCATACTATTACAATGAATTAAATATATTTGAGACATTTTTTAGAATGTCGAAAAACAGAAAGACATAACAATAAAGATATATATTTACAACTCTCTTAATCTCATGCAAACAGAATTGTACTGGATAACTAGCTAATAATTCTTTGAAGGGTTTTAAGGAAGCCTGAGAAGAAATTGGATGAGATACAAGTGAGTCCATATACAATCAGGATATTATATCTCAATTCAAAATTTTAAAGCATTAAATTATGAGCCTTATCTTTTAATACAATTTACTTTATTTTTATGTCTCTTTTTGATATAGAATGACTCCACTTGCAAATTTCCAAAATCTCTTCATCACAAGTAGATTTATCCATTTCAGACTGGCTCCTTCTCAACCCATAGCTCGTGCGAAACATCTGACTCAAATCCATGAATCACTATTCATCAAACTTCACTAACGTAGCTCTTATACCAATGAAGGGTTTTGAGAAAGTATGAGAAGAAATTGGACCAATGAAGAGTTTTAAGAAACCCTAGAAAGAAATTGAACCGGATGCAAATGAGCTCATATATAACAAGGACATCATATCTTAACTCAAAACTTTAAAACATTGAGTTATGAGCCATATCTTTATATATAACTCACTTTATTTTTATATTGATAACTCCGCTTATAAAGTTTTGACATTAATATGATTGAAATTTATTAACGAGAGTTTGGATGTCACAAGTTATGTGTTAACTAGCATTATCTATGTTTTCAGAGGGAAAGAAAAAAGAAAAGAAAGGGACGAAATAAAAGCAATAAGAAGGTAACCACTATTGTGAATGTCATTTGCTAAAATATCCCAAAATTTACGACAAAAAAGTGTATACTTTTAAACAAACGCGTTAAATGTCGTATCCCTCAACTTAATGACTTGGTACATTATGGATAGGAGTTTACTGTTACATTTCAGTAGTGTTTTAAATCATTTGATACTCGAAATAAGAAATGAGTTGTACTTTTATTGAGAATATCTAATAATGAAAGTGATAAATTTCAATTGAATACCCATGTTGGAATTGAAGAATTATAAATATTATTTAAACATATCAGGAAAGTAACTTTATCTTGAGCATGGTTAACCAAAACATAGGAGTCTAACTGAACTTTAACCATCCAGGCCAGAGTTCTGAGTCGATCCAATTTGGTTAACCTGGATGTTATCATTGTTTTCTTTCTTAATGTCATACGCCTAAAGTAATTTATATCTTTTTGAATGTAAACAATAGGATTAATCCTCCTATTTGATCCGGGTCTAAAATCTTATGTTAAAAATTTAAATAAAATTATAATACTTTAATGACAAAATAAAGTTAAAACCAAGAATTCGACCGAAAACTCAATTCTTCAAGAAATTCGTGACTGAAATAAAGAATCAAATACTCTTGGACCAAAAGGTTGAATCCCCAACCTCAAGGGCCCCCAGTCGCAGGCTCGATTATCGCTGGAGGATTGAATCACGGTTTAATCCTGGTCAGCCACCTAGCAGAGCGGCCACTCTATCCCGTTGCCGAAAATCGAACCTTAGACCTTGGATCAATTGACCCTGCTAAATGACCAACCAGGCTACCGGTGCGGGCAAGAATCAAATACTCTATTTATAGAACAAGTCGTTCGTACGTGTGGACTTTAGGAAATCACGAAACGGAAGACGTGGATGCAGCTAGGAGTCGATGACAACGAGCCAAGAGCATCGAACACGTCAGAATTCAGTAAATTAACATTTACCAATGGAAAAAAAATTGAAAATTAAAAAGACGGTCATTTATGATTGGGTTGGAAAGTGGTAAATGAGAGTATTATTATTAGGAGTTTTTACAGTAAGTGTCTATCTATCTATCGTCTGCATCAATTTCTGACTTGCAGAGTGGTCTCACATGACTATCCTGCAACAAGTCAAGACAAAATAAAAGCCAACTGGCTCTTTCTCTCTTCTGTACGTTTCAGAGTCTGTGTGTTGTTGGTGTTTAAAAGCTTAGTCCTCTTCTCTGTCACTCCGTTTTCAGTACCCACAATTCTGCGACTCCCATTCTCCTAAACTCATTTACCTTTCTCTTTCATCTCTTACTTTCCTCTTTTCTTTTTCTCATAAAAAAGAACCATCTTCTCTTTCCTTTGAAATTTGGAATACACCCTTCTTTTGATCTTACTTTCATATTCTGGCTATCCCTACCATGGAAGCTTTCAGCTTGCTCAAGTACTGGAGGGGCGGTGGTAATTCTAATCTCAGCACAAGCGCCGCCACCATTGTCACTGCTGTCCCTCACAACGCCGTTGAAACCGACGACGACGACGACGACGGTCCGTTCTTTGACTTGGAGTTTGCTGTACCTGACGAGGACGACGATGGAGAAGACAAAGGAAGGAAAACCGACTCGGAGGACGAAAACGACGATGATATTGAGTCTTCTGGTGACGACGACGACAGGACTTTCAATTTCACTCTCTCATCCGGTTCCGGCAACGACCGTTCTGATTCCGCTCAACCGCTTTCTCCTTCTGATGACTTGTTCTTCAAAGGTCGGCTGGTACCAATTGAGCCGTCTTCAATTGTTTTTAATGGCTGCGAGTCCAACTCCAAGCCTCAGTTTCCTGTTTCTCTTTTGAGATCTGCAACGAAATTTCGCGTCTTGATGTGGAAATTGAAGAAATCGAAGGTGAATCCACCAACAGAGAAGCCAAATGATCAGAAACTAGAAGAGAATGCATGTGTCGCCACCTCGGAAATGAAGCCAGAGGACAAAGAAGAAGAGAGCAACGACCAAAGAAAGTTATTTACTGTGAAATTTAAGGTAGAGGAGGTTCCAATAGTCTCTTTGTTCACAAGAGAGAACAGTAAAAACAAGTCCCAGAAACAGAATACTGAGGAATGCATCACCACTGCCACTGCGGAAGAGAAGCGATTCTCAAAAGACGTAATGCAGAAATACTTGAAGAAGGTTAAACCCCTTTACGTTCGTGTCTCAAAACGGTACGGCGAGAAGTTGAGATTCTCCGGTCAACTTAGCTTAGGATCTGGGCCTAAAACGACACAGTCAATAGCGACCAGGAAGTCATCTCCAACGAAATCGATTGAAAAAAGTCAAGTTGGAATGGAGGACTTTGTGGAAACTGCTCCTGCGAGCAATGTGAAGACCCAGAAACAGGGGAACTTGCAGGCAGGACTTAGAGTTGTGTGCAAGCACTTGGGCAAGAGTCGTTCGGCATCTTCCACGGTGGCTGCGGCGACAGCTCCGTTGACGTCTAAAAGGAGAGACGATTCCCTGTTGCAGCAGCAGGATGGTATTCAAAGCGCCATTCTACATTGCAAGAGATCATTCAATGCCTCTAGAGGTTGGTAATTCATAAATAAGTCCTCAATCTACTTGAATCTCATAATTTTCTGGGTTCATAAAAGATTAAAATCTTTCTGTTTTGCAGAGTCTGAGTCCACTCTATTGTCAAGGTCAGTGAGTGATCCCTCATACGAGAAATCCGTGGAAGCGTCAAATAAGTTTTCTCTGTGACAGAGAAGGGAACAGGAAAGTTTGATAACGTTGAAAGGTGATTTACACATCCTTTTACAAGACTCAGAAAAAGGCGGGAAATATTTGTGCTTGGATCAGAGTCTTAAATGAAGAGAACGAGGACTATGAAACGAGTTTTCAGTCATCACAACACCTTTTCTATCTTGTTCTTTGTAAATAATCTGTTTCTTTTGATTTCTGGGTCAAATTTCGCTAGGTAATTTATCAGCACACTTTGAACTTTGCAAGTTTTTACCCTGTAAAAAAAGATCGCCTTCGCTACACTGGAGATACGAAGCGGTAGATCTTTGTATCTAACTTTGATATGATATATAAAAATCAGATGAGATGCAGTAGTTTCTCGTGACACACTGGTTTTGATATTTCAAAAATTATATTCAAAGGATGCGTAGTGCAAGTGAATGTGGTGAAGTTAGGTGGGGATTCAGGATAAATTTATTTGTATGGGGTCAGGTCCAAGTGGTGTCTTCAGTGGTCAGCGAAGTAGGGAAAGTGAAAAACTTCAACAGTGAAAAAGATCTTCTTTTGCCTTTTCTTTTGCTCAAAGCGAGAAAGAGGGCAGACAACAACAGAGAAAAGATACATAGATGGATGAGAGAGAGATTAGTGTGGAGTGGTATCTTTGAATAACCCAAAATGGCACACAAAGCCCACTTTTTAAGCTATCATTTCGAGGGAAGAGCGCTCTACCATCACTCTTTGGTCTAATCAACTATCTCGGAATTGGAGAAGGTCCAAGTCATATTTTGTGTGTGCGCGATGAAATTAGATGGGATATTGAATTTGTCTCCTGCTGCCGCATTTGCTTCTCGTCTTTTGTCGTTTGTCGTTTCGGCTTCATTAGATTCTTACAGTTTCCTCCTTTCCCTTCTCTAAAATTAGGCCTATCTTTTTTTTTCAAATTATTATTATTATTATTATTATTTCCTTTCTGCATTAAAACCATACTATAAATAAATTCCTTGCCACTCATCCAAGTCCCTAATAATAAAAAGTGTAAATAATACAAAATATTTTTATATTTATTGATTTTAATGAAAAACTATTTTAAGCTTGACCTTTTTTAATACGAAATAGTATTATCTTTGAAAGTCTATAAAATTGAAAATGTCAAGAGTCCTCCCGTTATGTTATGCCAACAATCTTATAATCACATTACAAAATTTAATTGAATTGGACAAAATTGTCCTTTAACCTTGTTTCTCTCTTATGTACCCCATTATTTTTATTAATTTGGTGATTAAAGAACACAGTGCTTTCTTAGAAACTCCCCTAAATCAACACATGAGAGGTCGTGATTATATACTATATGGTTTTAACTATTAATATATTCAATACATAAATGGATAGAGTTTTACTCTGAAATTTGAATGCGGATGGAGAAAATGGTTGTGAATTTGAGAGAAGATGTAGATATGAAATCAACGGTCAATATAACAACTAAATAGAAAACGTTTAGACGGAGATATAGCAAATCTAATAACTAGAGTTGCTAAAACTTTTCTTTTGGAGAAGAAAATACTCTAAAAGATACAAATACTATAGAAAAATATGTTATGCCCCCAAAGATTACAATTCTGTGATATGCTTTTTCTGATGCAACAATTATGTGATATGTATGAAATCAATACATATATTTGTATTTTCTTAGATTATTATTACCATATTTATACCCAAATTGATAATACACAAATTTATTTAAAGATGTTTTATTCAAAGATCCCTCGTCCCTAGAAAAGTAAATTTAAGGCAACCTACAATCCTAGTTTTGTAGACACCTTACAAAAAAAATGTTCATTTTTAAAAGATAAATTAAGTAAATGGTATCATGACACTTGATACTAAAGAAAAGTAAAGGGATAAAGAAAAAATCTTCATTATGTTGTTATGATTTTAAAAAAATGCCTAGTATGATAGGATGTGATAGTCCTATTATTACAATAAGATAAAAAAACAAATATAAAAAGAAGAAATATTTTAAGAAAAGATATTTTAGGAACGTAAAGCAAAAATATTATAAGAAAAAGAAATGATGCAAACCTAGAAAACCTATGTTTAGAAGCAATAAGAAAAGCAACATAAATATAATTGAATTTCAGTGCTATTATTCTAAAGAAAAAGGACACTATGTTAATAAATGTTCTAAATGATTTAATAAAAAGAAAATAGAAATAGATGATGAAATAAATGAAATGATTGAAAATCAAGATTTTATTAGAATTGATATTTTTGAAAAATGCTCTTCTGAAGAAAGCATTTTTATAATAATAGATACATATTATAAAGGGACTTTAAACTCTGAAATAATTGAGTAAAATAGTAGAATATTCTAAAGCTCAAATTGATACTCTAAGTGATAGATACTATAACATAAACATTTGAACAATATGAAGATTACAGTCAATAAATGCTTATTGATAGAAAAATGCATTACAGTCAACAAATGCTTATTGATAGAACAATGCTTAACAAGAATTCTCAATATTATATATTCAATAAATTCTTATAATGATTAGGTTTAAAATCCATAAAACATCACATGTTTTATGGTATTAGTCTTAAGGAAAAAGTATTAGATATTAGTTCTTCTAATAAAGAAATGATTCCTCTACTGTCTTAAAAAGATATTTAGAGGAAAATCAAACACAACCAAATTCAAACATGAGCATTACAATCATCACACAAGGAAATAAAAGCTTTTATCATATCTAAGCTATTAATAATATCAAAAATTAAAGAGATTTGAAGAAAATCTTCATCCTCTAAATTGTCATTATTTGTTATAATACAATGACTTCTTGAAAGAGAGATGTCACTATCTCATTTATAAATTTTAAAGAATCTAAATCTATTCCAGATAATCCATGTATGATTTTTTTCTAGAAAAAAAGAAGTTATGATATAATTTTATTCAAAATTTTCAAGTTAAAGAGTTCGTTATGCTTTCGTACTGTATCTTTAGTTTTTTAATTGTAGCTTTACTTGGTTTTAGTCTAGTCTTTTAACTAGCATTCTAACTCCATCCTTAGGGTAAGGTAACAACCCTTAACGCCCTTTATCAAAGTCCAGCATATAATTCAATTCCTACTTTAAGGCATACATTATAGATCTAGGAGAAGAATAAGGTTTTGAATGGAAATTGTGAATTGTATCTGTAGAAAAGAAAGTTTTATTTCATAGGAGAAGAGATACATAAAGAATGCTCGATCCCCCTTTTGTTATCCTAAGGTTTTATTTGTGCAAGCAGACTTGAAGTCCATATTCTAACTTAACAAAAATTACATCATATCAACTTAGTGCATGTGTAACTTATTGCGGGTAAGCATGTTAAGTCAAATGACTTTACGTAATTGATTTTGATGAAGAACAAATAATAATGAAAGAAGAAAGTAAGACGGAAGGAAAAACATATGAGACAGAAGTGCAACGATGAAAATACAGACGGAAGCGCAAAATAAAATCTCAGGAGAAAGAATACAGATGAAAGAAAAGACAGACGGAAGAAAAAACAGCGGAAAGAAAAAACAGATGGAAGAAAAGACAGATGAAAGAAGACAGACGGAAGGAAAGACAGATGGAAACACAAACAAAAAACATCAGACGGAAAGAAGTGAGACGGAAGAACTGATAACACGACAGTTTTCAATTCAGCATGAGTTAGTTACAGAACTCAACTGAATATCTGATTCTTTAAAGATCAAGAAGAAGTTATCAAGAAGCAGTTCAAGAAGAAGGCTATAAATATGAGTCGGAGTCGAAGACTGTAAAAGTTACTAATCTTCAGAAATTTCATTGTGCAAAGAACTAGAGCAATTAGCTTCTGTAACATTAGCTCAAAAAATTCTTTCAGTAGAGAGAAAGGTAGATAGCCTGAAAAGGCTAAAAGTAAAAGAATACTTGTTGTAAGAGACCTGAAGAGGCTCTGTACTAAAGAATACTTGTAACGTGTTGTGAGATAGTGAAATCTCAGAAAAATCTCTGAGGACTGGACGTAGCCCACGGTTTGGGGTGAACCAGGATAAATCTGCTATGTCTACATTCTCTCAACTCTCAACTCTCTCTTTCTTTGAAATTTTTATATAACTGTTTTCATACGAGAAGTTTCAAAAGGGGATTAGCAAAAAGAATACACAATTCAACCCCCTTCTTGTGCATTTGTATATCGTTTATTAAGTCTTGTTTTAAAGTGTGATTCACTTCAATTGGTATCAGAGCTTGGTGTCCAAGGATCACTGTAACAAAGTGTGGATAAAGATTTATGGCGGAGTCACACATGCAAACTCAGGATAATCGAGTTGCGTACCCTTGGAAAGCCTATAATGTTTCAAAAATAGAGACTTGATTTTGGTTTGAAAAAAAAAAAAAAAAAAAAGGAGGCACATAGTTAGGTGGGTTAACTTTCACAGTATTCCTTTAAAATATTAGCAATAGAGAAGATACTTGGTTATGGTTTGATAATTGGGCTTCCCAAAGTCCACTGATGAAGAGAGAAGATTTGTCATTACTAATGCATGGAATGTATATGCACACCAAAGTTTCTAATGTTATAAACCAAAATGCATGGCTAGCTATTGGAAGGGGAGTTGAGAGATTGTTGAATTATTATCCCAGCTACTTGCTTAATTCCTCTATCAAGGAAAAAACCATCTGATCTATTAAAAGGAATGGTGAGTTCTCCAACTCCTGCTACTTAAAAGTTTTTAGACCCCAAGCTTCAACCACCCTTTAGTACAACATAGTGTGGAAAGGCTCTTTGTTACTGTGATGGAAATCACCTATACTCCACCACACTTCACTCAGATGTAACAAATACAGAAGCTAGATGAAGAACAGAAGAAAAGATGAAGTATCAGAAAATGTCGAAGAGAGAGACATGAAGAAGCTCTCGAATGTTCTTACAATAGAGACAAAATTTGAATCAGCTTAAGACACACCACATTAGGCACACGTGACCAGAACTCAAAGCACAGTCGTTTCAAAATACAAGTCAGAAGCTACCTAATTCATTATCGTATTACATGCTTTAGAAGGCACCTAAACATAGCTGAAAACAACGCAATACGCAGATCAAAAGCTGAAGGATAAGTGACCCACATGAGATGCACATGCCATTGGTCTGACTCATTCAATCTACCGAAAGCCTCTGCATGCAACACAATATAAAAGGAGCAGATAGCATGCATCAGAGCAACAGAGAGACACAATACAAATCTTCTGTATTTTTCATTGCATTACAATTCAATTATCTGAGAGTGAGGATTGAGAGTTGCTAGAGTACTAACCTATGAGTACTAAGAAGAGTGTGAGACTCTTTGCAAGTGTTCAAGAGAACACTCATACTCTGGGGTCTTGCTTAAAATTTTCTTCACACTAGCTGAAACCACATCTCTGAGAATCTTGGATGTAAATAGTTTTATACTATCGAACCAAGTAAAATCTTGTCTTTTTTTACTTTCTGCACATTACTTATCTGCAAATCAACAAAATCTTTCATCAGTCTTGTTTAAAAGAACAGCAGTACAGCACAACTATTCCAACAGTTACCAAAAGCACTCTTTATCACCTGGCTAGCAGGTAGAGGGATAAATTATGTATTCAACCATTAATAAAATTTTAAATTCATTTAATCTAAGATACTAGTAATAAGTTTAAGTCAAAAAGCTTAAGATAAATATTTCCATTGACTACTCTAAAATTTACTACATATCTTTAAGCAACTTTGTAAGATATCAAAGTTATCCAATGTACAATTTAACAATAATTCTAATTTTATCACTATCTTGAATTAGGGTACTATATAATTTTATGTTAAATAAAAATTAAATAATTTAATCTTAGATAAATTATGTATTCAACCATTAATTAAATTTTAAATTCATTTAGTCTTAGATACTAATAAAAAGTTCAAGTCAAATAGCTTAAGATAAATGTTTCCACTGACTACTCTAAATGTTACTACACATTTTTAAGCAACCCTGTAAGACGTCAAAATTATCCACTGTACATTTTAACAAAAAGTCTAATTTTAACACTATCCTGAATTAGGGTTCTACATAATTATACCTTAAATCAAAAATTAAATCATTTAATCTTAGATAAATTATATATTTAACCATTAACCAAATTTTAAATTCATTTAATCTTAGATACTGATAATAAATTCAAGTAAAAAAAACTTAGGATAAATGTTTCCACTGACTACTCTAAATGATACTACGTATCCTTAGGCAACCTTGTAAGACATCAATGTTATTCACTGCACAATTTAACAATAAGTCTAATTTTATCACTATCTTGAATTAGGGTTCTATATAATTATGCATTAAATAAAAATTTAAATCATTTAATCTTAGATAAATTATGTATTTAACCATTAATCAAATCTTAAAGTCAGTTAGTCTTAGATACTAATAATAAGTTTAAGATAAATGTTTCCACAGACTACTCTAAATGTTACTAAATATCTTTAAGTGATCTTGTAAGGCATCAAAGTTATCCACTGTACAATTTAATAATAAGTCTAATTTTATCACTATTTATTAGTGTCATTATTTTCTATCTTTTTGTGCGTTAATTTCCTTTGTTCTGGAGGTTTGAAGTTATATTTAATAGAAATTAATCTTGTTTTATGTCAAGGTGTATTTTGAGACTAAATAAAAAAACTATAGTAATTTTAGAATAAAAAGAATTAAACTAGACGTTGACACTAATTAGACATAACCTTGTGTAACAATTAAAAGCATAAAATGCACATGAAGCCAAAGAATCAGCCCAAAAAGACAACAGGAGAAGACTTGAATTAGCTAGACAGTGGAGGGTAGACACGCAATAGAGAACGACGAAGCACAACATAAGTGACGCACATTGAACAGGAGACACAAGAACAAAACAGGCAGAGGAAAAATTAAAAGGGGGAACAGACGCAACAGGGCAGCACGTTGGGGACGCAGCGTTTCACCTCAAAACGCACAGGACAATTAGGTTTTATGTTGAAAAAATAAATTGAAAGACAACACATGAGACAGCAGAGAGGAAGGCTTACGTGGAATAGACGGGAGTGCTCTTAATTGGTAAAAGAAATCACGCAAAAGTGGAGAAGTGGGGGTAGGCGGCGGCAGAACAGTGGGAGACTTGGGGAATAAAAAAATAAATTACACAACAATACAGGAGGCAGCGCAACGAGGGCTCGGAGGCGCGAACAATAAAAAGAGGCTTTCAATTGAAAAAACATATACAGTAGAGAAAAGAAGAGAGGGCTGCGTTAGAGAAGAACAGAGAGAGGGCTGCGGCAGATCTTGCAAAGGGGTCGCGCAATAGGTGAGAAGCAAATAAATAAAGAGGATTTTCGACGGCAGATAGCAACCAAAGAAGGATGATAGCGACAGTTTCAATGCCAGTGATAGTCAGAATAAATAGGAAAATCAGGATGTTGAGTAACTAAATTTTTATTTCTTGGTTTACGAAATCCTAGTTATTGAACATTACATGTTTTGAGATTTTTGTTTTTTTTATTTTAATCGATTTATTAGTTAAGTATCAATTATTTTTCTAGGTCAGTATTTGATTGTTAAATTGGAGAGTTAGGTACGCAACTAGTTTGTGTTTTTATTCAATCAATTGCTAAATTAAAAAAATTAACGTTCAATTCTTTTAATCAATAGTAGCGACTAGGATTTTTGTCTACTACGTTAGGGACATGATTCTAGGAAAAATAATTGTCTAGGTTAAATGTATATCGCATGTATGTTGTCTAGTTCGTCGATTTTCTTGATTCGTAAAACTATTAATTAATTAAGGACTCGTTTGATTGAGCTTTTATCAGTAGAGCTTTTGTCAATAGAGCTTTTATGAGAAAAGCTTTTTTTAAAAGCCAGTTAACTGTTTGGCTGTCAATTAAAAAATAACTTTTTTAAAAGAGCTTCATTCATTAGACTGTTTAGCAACATAATAATAAAAAGCACTTTTATTAATCCAGAATATTTTTTTATAATAAAATTATTTATGCTAAATAATTTTTAAACTATACCAATATGCAAAGTACCATCTTGTAAGAAATAATTTAAAGAGATGTCTCAATTTCTTATAGGAAATAAAATTAATATGAAAAATAAATATTAAAATATGTAAAAAAAGTTAAATAATATTATAATTCAAAATTAAATATTCAAGCTGAAATAGTTAAATACACAATAAACTATGCATTTTATCGTAATACAAGAAGATTTGTAATATGTTCCCTCGTATCATTTATCTCGTTATTTTGTGGCTCGTCTAAATGATCTCCTTTAACGTCTTCATTTTCATTGATTTCTTCATTTGTAGGAAGTAATTCGTCATCTTGATCATGCAACTCTCTTTTTCTCAAACCTATTTTTCACAACTTCAACACGAGGAGTAGGACAGCATAGTATAATCCCTGTCCGAGGCCCCGCAAG
>JANIJF010000211.1:55199739-55214975 GCA_024520955.1 Erythroxylum bequaertii | reverse complement strand
AATTGTTAATTCAATCGTTTAGTATGTGTTTAGGTTAGAATTGTGTTAGTTTGTTAATTATTTATGTTTTAAGTGTTCTATGGGTTAGTACAAGTCTTTGAGCTTAATTATTATGTTTTTGAGATACCTTAATGTGTTTGTTAATGTTTCAGGGTCAACATCGAAGAATAGAGAAGTTTCGGAGACATTCGGGCCGAAACAAATAGCCCACGATCAAGTTATACCACAATCGTGGTAGAAGCCCAGGACTTGGCCTATGATCGTGACCTAGTTGCTACAATCGTGATAGAAGGCTCCGGTGTGGCCCACGATTGTGGCCTACAGGACGGTTGCGTTAGCTTGTTAATTATTTATGTTTTAAGTGTTCTATGGGTTAGTGCAAGTCTTTGAGCGTAATTATTATGTTTTTAAGGTAACTTGATGTATTTCTTAATGTTTCAGGGTCAACGTCGGAGAACGGAGAAGTTTCGGAGACATTCGAGCCGAAACAAATAACCCATGATTGAAAGCATTAGAGTTATGCCACAATCGTGACAGAAGCCCATGACATGGCCCATGATCGTGACCTGGTTGTCACGATCATGACAGAAGGCTCGGATGTGGCCCACGTTTGTGGCCTACAAGCGGGCCATGGTCGTGGCCTACGTCAGGTAGACGCGTAGACGCTCAAAATTGTCAAGTTTCAAGAGATTTTTTTGACCTTTTGGACATTGGAAAAACCTTAGGACTATTCAGAACACAAAATATATTTAAAGAATAAGACAAAGAGGCAGAGAAAGCTTTTGCATTAGCCACTTTTAGAGAAACCCTAGAGAGGATTATTGAGAGAAAGAGATAGGAAAACCTTTTAATGCTTCTTGTCTTATCGCAATAGTGGCATGTCTTCACGTCTTTGTCAACTCCAGAATTTGAAAGGATTTTATAATTGCCACGACCTTTGGGATCCCTACTCTTGTTCCTTCTACTTTCTATCATAAAATTCTGCACAGCGTCAACTCCAATCTCCTTTCTTCTGATTTTTTCATTAAATATATTCCCTTTGATTACATCCAAAGAGAACATAACTTTAGAAGCTGAGTTGTTGATCATCACCACTAGTGTTTCATAACTATCTAGTAACAAACTCAATAAGAACAAAGATTAAAGCTGATCATCAAGAATGATCTTCATTATAGTAAGCTTGATGATTATGTCCTGAAATTCACTTAGATGCTTTGACATTGATTTCCTAACTTTCAACTTCAAGTTCACAAGCCTCTTAATTAGAGTGACATTGTTATAAGAAGTCTTCCTTTCATATAGACCTTTTAGCTTATTCTATAGCTCAAAAGGATTAGTTTCTTAAGACATATGGTTGAATATGCTGATATCAATCCATTATTTTATAATGCCTAAAGTATTTCACTTCATCTTTTTCCATTCCAATATCTTTTCAGGTTTTGAAGGAAAATCATCCTTCACACCTTTGTTCATATCAATAAGATCAAATAGATTATTGCATTACAGAAAGTCCTCCACTATGGGCCTTTATATCGATTAATTTGATGATGTTAACTTGATAATAAAGCTATTTCCACCTTTCATAAGATGGCTCTGATACTACTTATTGGGAGACAAATAATACAATTCTCTAAAAAATCAGTCAAATATCAATGATTAGGAAGAACTCTTTAAGTTACAACAGTAAAATAATGTGAGAATAAAAAACTTTAAATAATGAAACAAACACCAAGATTTACGAGGAAAATCCTCTAATGCAGGGGAAAAAAAACTATGGAAAAAGTAGACAAATAAATCATCTAAACTTAATGAGGATTTATAGAGAAAAAAAAATTGATCTCTCACCTCCTAATAATAAATTGTCTCACGAAGTTTTAGGATTGAAACAAAGTTGATGTTACAATCAGCAATCACTCAAACTAATCCCTAAAACAATGAAACAAGGGTGAGAATATCACACCCTTTCTCTATATTTCCTCACTTTTGTACGTTGTGGCCACATCTCTTGCAAAAACCTACATCTTTTTCTCTTTTGTATCACGAAATACATTTTTCTATAACTTAGACGTCCACTTACACGACTATGTATCTTCCAGCATGTCTCAATCGCAAACATAAATTATTATGGAGAGTTACATGGTCTTTAGATAAGGTTGTGTATCTTTAGATACGCGTGTATATATAAAACTGTGTATGTTTTCACACTTTCTTCAAATATTTACAAAGACTTATACAGTTGATCTACACGGTCGTGTAAGTTAAGATACAGGCATGTAGTACTTTACACGGCCATGTATCTCCCCAAAAGAGATTCTTCCATCTTATCTTTACTTGTTCTTCATTCCCACGAACCATAATGTTGTTTAGGATCACCGAAAGTCTCAAAATAGGATTGGACACTCAACACAATGTTCATTACCTTGGTAGGTTTTTGTGATGTCGACAGAAATTGTTACATAATTGCACCAACTTCCTTGGCACCCATTTAGTAGCAATAAAGGTCTCACGCCTGTTGAATAAGCATCTAGATTACCCTTGGCTAATTTACAAGTAGTCAACGTCGATGGCTCTTTCAGGTGTTTGCTTGACAGACAAAGGCAGCTAATCTGAACCAATCCTTGGAAAGTATTACCGTGCGGCTAAGAAATCAAGGCCATGTCCATTTCACTTTTTAGGCAATCTATTGAAAAGTAGAAGTGAGGATCAGTATGTAAACGAAAATGGAAATATTGTCTCCTATCTTATGTGGCATATCTTTGTAGAGATCTTTTCCTTTGTATTAATTTTTAATAATATCCGTATATAGGTTATGTATTTCCAAGAGAAAAGGAATAATAAAATACAGGAATGCTAGGAGCAGAAACTTTTTCACATCTACACTTTGGTAACTAAGGGGGCGCTTGGTTCATAAAAGATAATAGGAATAGGAATGACAATGAATATAGAGAGGAATGAGAATTGATATAATCGTTATAATTATGATGGTTGGTTAAGACAAAGGAATGATTACCATTATCATTGATAGTGGTTGGTTTATAAAAAATATTGTAGTTAATTAATTACAAAATGAATTATATTTGAATTAGTGAATGAATTATATTCTAATTAATTGTATTGTAATTAACTAATTAATAATAATATTTTAATTAATGAATAGTTATATTTTAATTAATAATAATATTTTAATTAAATATAATGTAATTAATTAAATAATAATAATTTAATTAATTATATTGTAATTAATTAAAATATTTTAATTAATGAATAATAATATTTTAATTAATTAATATTTAATTAATGAATAGTTATATTTTAATTAGTTATATTTTAATTAATAATAATATTTTAATTGAATATAATGTAAATAATTAAATAATAATATTTTAATTAATTATATTGTAATTAATTAATTACAATATTTTAATTAATTATTTAATTTATTTCACCATAATTAATTGATTTCATCGTATTTAATTAACTATAATGCAATTACTCTCATTCCTCTCTCCTATTCCTTTAGATTAAGAGAGGAATGGAAGATTGACCAAAACCAAAAAATGTAACTCTTAGGTCTTCAATGATAAGTTCTTACCAACTATCAATTTTTATTCCATACCTATACCCCTTTTCTCATACCCCTCAAACAAGCATATCCTAAGATATAACAATCCCATATAAGCTGCAGCAATTAGAATCAAAGGAAAAGCGAAAGGATTTAGGAACATAGCAGCTTGCTAAAAATTATACGGTCTCATATACATACACTTGCAACTAGCGGCTGGGTAAAATCTATGGACAACAACAGGAGGGTCCCGTTTACTTTTCAAATGCCCATACAATGATACAAACCCCAATCACGTTAATTCCGCAATTCCTATATTCACCATTTATAAGTAACGGCTTCAAATCAAATTGATAAATTGGGAAAAAGATGTTATAATAAGATTTACATAAAATTTCTTATTCTAATTATGTAATGAAAGATAATAATGTATCACGGTGGATGACTTGTGCCAGTTTGATCGGAGCCTAAAAAGACAGCCATCTCTATCCATCCCGTCTTATGGAGTCAATCCTACATCAAAACTCCTTCCTTTCAAAACTGTCTTCTTCTATCCACCTCGGAATGTTGGTAACTCAACTATGCACATCCATTTCATTATCTATCATGTCAACTTCTCAATTGTAGCTGTAGCGCACTCTTGAATCTTGATTCAAAGAGATGTCGCTTTAGTTCCACCGTCCGGCTGCCACCTCTAAAAGTTGCAAAATGGTTTTATCATTGAAAACGCTAAATCCTCTCACCAGTTTGATAAATGCTGGTAGTATAATTCTAAATAGCTACTGGACTGTACTTATCTACTTTTGGAGCTTCCTGTTTGCCCATTTTCTACTCCAGACTGTACAATGCTTCAGGGTCTTATTGCATGCGGAAAATTTGAATATTCTTTCTGGTGGCAAACGTAAAATGTGAGCTTGCACATAGTAATTTTATGCGCATTGCTGCACTGTTTCATCTCAGAAATGTTCCTTGTGGAACTCGAACTTCGCGGAGCCTTTCTGATTAAATTCGTGGCAGAGTGCGCTGAGTTCTTTAGCTAAGACAGGTGCTCCACAGTAAAAAACCCCTGATCCAGATATCAGACTTAACCTTATTCAAACTACAAGAATCATCCAATCAATTAAGATTATTGGGATCTTGGGAGATATATTCACCTATGGTGGCGTAACAGTGCTTGGAGCACAGTTTAGATAGAACCTTTTTCCAATTAGGCCTTGCAAAATGGGTTCGCACCTGAGACATGTAATTGGACATACTTAGTCTAGTAAACAACTATACATGAAAATGAAGCATATCCAAACTAGCTAGAATTTAGGTGGGAACTGGGCCAAATAACATCAAGCTAGCTAAATCACATCCTTCAAAAGACTAATATAGGGCACAACTATATTTTTGAGCTGTGATGATTAACAGTCCTCAAATCTTAACTACCTCATTTCAAGCCATGAGATTCTAGGTCCGTCTGAGTTGATGCGTCAGTTCAAATATGCATAAAACATGACGTCTTGGTGTTATAGCAAAGGAGTCATGAATCGGTTTATAGGTCTGATTCAACAAAACTGGTGATCGAATTGGAAGGCTGTAAATGAATTTGCGTGGGAAGAGAAATAAGAATGTCAAGTTTCAATCTTACCCTAGTTCCAGAAACAATGTCTACGCCGTTCTTTGCATGGTTTAAGGCCTGCACCATGGTAATGAGGGTTGAGCGGGCATCACCTTCCTCGTACACACTGGTCAAGTAATTGTGCATTTCAATTACGCCCTAGAGTGAAACAGATTGAGCAATCATGTAATTGAAGTAATGCTGATGAAAATCAAATGAAATTTTCCAAACAAAAGTAAGTCACCCTTTGATCAAGTTCAGCAACTTCATTCATGACCCCTTTGAACCAATCAAAGGAACCTTGCTCCCTAGTTACCCAGTAGAAATAAGCATTTGTTGTCTTTAGAGGCTTTCTACGTTTTGGAGAAACTCCCTTGTGTATTGAACCATCATTACTTCCAAAACTCATGTCTGACGTCCTACTGAAATCCGAGATGGATTCCTGAAAGGATCAAGTGGTTTTCTTAATGAGAGAATCTTATTTGAGGAACTTTCACATCTCATCAATTACGAGTATCAACTGCAAATAAAATCTGCATGTCAGGTCTACTACTTACTGCTTGCTCCTCCATTTTGACAATGCTTTTAAGCAAATCTTTTAGAATACTGATGAAAGGTGTTGCTCCAATTCCTAGACCAACAAGCAGCAGGACATCGTACTTCCGGTAATCTTGTGCTGGAGCACCATAGGGCCCATCTATCAAGAGCCTCGGCAAACTGTTAGAAGATAGGAGTGTTATGAAACTAATAAATAGCTACTTTAAAAGCAAAAGAGGTCAGCAAGAGATTTGGAATATTCTCTACCTTTTCTTGGTTGTTTCATCAGCCCTGAGAAGCCCACTCTTACCAGCACCAGGACGCTCACAAGCCTCGGAAAATACCCTTTTAAGTTCTTGGGTCCAATCACCAAGCTGTCTTATGTGAACACTTAGGTAGTCGTCTCCAGGAGCAGAGGTAATTGAAAATGGATGCCTGAGTATAAATTAAAGCACGCGTTAGCTTTTTAGTTGCCATTGAAGAAAGGCACCAGATACAGGGGGCAACTTTGCACCAAGCAATCCCATTCATCAGAAACTCGTGAACTAAAACTGATTCAACGTTTTTGCTAAAGTTTTCATCAGCTTAGGTAGTTGGACGATGTCATGGATTTTTAGCGTTGGGCATGGAATTTTTTCTTCTTCCTTCCAGAAATGGGTGAACATCAAATTTTACTAAAGAATACTGTCTACTTTCTACTGCATTAACCATGTTTCACCTGTTCCTCCAACTGTTAAGATTACAAAACTGCTAGTTATATTTTAGGATACAAACGAACAAGCAAAAGTGGAGAAGATGTCTCCAACACCAGATTAAGTATAATCGCTACAATTCTGCAAGCTCATTGTAGCTTACCACTCAAACGGAGAAACAGCGGGACACTGTACAAACATGTACTGTCCACTCTTGTATCGGAACTGAGGAGGCTTTGACATTTGTAATGTGAGAACATTTCCCGGATAAATTGCAACCTGAATAAGGAAATTTTGAAGAAGGAAAAATCTTAAAATGTCAAACAACACAGAAGGCCTTTTCTATTTGTGAAAACTTATGCTTATAAGTAATCAATATTCTCGGCAGTGGTAGCAAGCTGATAATTGTCACTCTGAGTCCGCAGCAATTGTTTAGAAGATGGGTATCAATGAATTTGTCATAGTAAATGGAAGTTGATATCGATTCTCACCTTTAGAAGCCTGACAGGATATAAGCCAGAACGAAAAAATCTGAGTGCCCGTTCTCCGGCATACAGTAACACCGGAACAGCAAGATACATCCACGTCTGCAACCATTAACACATCTTCAAATTTATACTCTTGATGATCACACAAGAAATAATTGAAATTAGCAGAGATAAGATTTTACCGTCTTAAGGTACCATCTATGCACAAGGTAGAGGAATACACCATGGATTATGAGCAAGGTGTAAACAATGACGAACAAATGATGTGAATACCAGAATGCGTTGAACCCAGTGAGCCTATTAAATGGTTTTGGAAGTTTAATGAGGTTTCTCCTGAACCATCTTGTGGCAAGTGTGAAGGCAATTGCCATGCAGATCACCATAAGAATTCCAGTAATACCCTCAACTCCTCTGACCAATTTCGCATATGATGGTTTATGCCTTCCAAAATCATCACTAAGGTATACCATGTAGGCTTCATCAGATGAATTCAAAAGCCTGGGAAAGTCACAGGCTAAGTGATTTCCAGCATGGAGAATGACACCAACTACAATTGCTGCTGCTATTGTCTGCATGTATGGGAAATTTTGATAAAGCAAAAAAAAAAAAAAAAAGAGCAAGAGATAGCAGCAATTCTATGTCGTTTCACCAGCGCTCAATGCTTTAACCTAGCTCGAATACTGTTACATATGACGGAAACTAGCCTTAGCAACTGCACACTACAGGACATATTTTGAATTTAGAAATGCTGTTAGAAATATGAGAATTCTTGTAGCTTGCAAAAGGCTCTCCAAACCAAAAACTGCAGAGAGTTTAGACCAGCGCAATGTCGGTTGAAGGTTGTATTTTTTACAACAATATCCACAAGTTGGGAGAATTATCCAATCATACCAGCTTGTGAGAAATTACTCTGCGCACAGATGCTAAAGCTTGTGCAGCTAATGGATTCAAATGTACAAATTAAGAAACGTAAAGGATTGGGCGTTTCAATAGAACAAGAAAAGCCCAATGCATGGAACATACTCTGCAGATGAACAGAGTTATTATGTCCGCTAACCATCTTTCTAATAATCAACTTCTGAAAAAACCTTGATTTATTACACACTTGATTTCGATGAGAAAAGTCTAATGTAGAAATTTTGTTAGGTTTAGAATGATTGTAGCCGTAGGTCAATTAATCCAATACTTAGTTCCATATGACACCAATGGCAGCATTAGTTGATCGCTTGTCATACAACAGAGTAATGATAAAATGGATTATTTCTGTTATTTATAGGAGCGTTCGAAGTGTGAAATCCAACTCTCAAAGACGTTAAACCAACCACAAGAAGTAATTCTAGCAATTAGTTTCCTAATAAACCTCACCTTCTCTCAATTTCTGGTACAGTCTTACACAAGTTTTCAGAAATCAGAAAGACAATATTTGCTGATCTATCATGAGGATACAAAACAAGACCCCTTTGTAACTGTAGAGTAATAATAAATCTACGCCTCTTACGGTAAGCAGTTGAAATGTCTCTTTCTATTGCTTATTTTGCTATTCTCTTATTTCACCCCAATAAGAAGAAATGTGTTCTTAATTTCTAATTATAAAAAGGAGCTGTGAAAAGCTACATAAAGTTTCGATTGTCAAGAGTCAACTTTTGCTACTTGCAGGGATAGTACAGCCGATCGTTTGTATGTCTTTCTTTTTTGTTTTTTTGAACTGCATTTGATGTATGTACAGTCACCTAATGGATTATTTTATTTTTATGAACAAAATCATCCATTATTTTGAGCAAAGTCTTCTTAGAAGGACCCACAAACTCAAACGTATAAGATAAGCAAAAGAAGGTTGGTAACTTGGTGTGTACCTTGTGGAAATTGATATTATCGTCGAAAGGCACAAAGTGACCCAACCTCGTGGACCTGAGCCAAGTAATGGTATTTCTACACACGGGCAATAGAATAAGGGCCATGTTGAATTTCAAAGTCTCTGCTGCGCCCTTGGCTGTTAGGACACAATAACCCATGACTTTGAAAGCATTCTTTTGTTTATATTGAAAAAATTTCCATGTAAACAACCCCATCATTATCCCCATCCATAACGCCAATACCCAAAGCCTCCTCCAATTCTCTTGCAAAAAGTAGAGCAACTGCCTGCTCATCCTCTTTATGGGGCTCTTTTTCCTTAGTCCCTGTAGATTCTGACTCAACGCTTGGCTCGTATAACTTAGTGCTTGACTGTAGTTTAAATATGTGTCCTTTTGTAAAAGCAGAGTCTCTAGTTGCCATAGCTGCAGATCATAATCAGTAGCCAACAATCAAAACGGCCAAATCAGAATACGAAAGCGAAGGGAATCTTGATTGAGTCAACTTAATACACTACCATTGATGCAATGTAGCACGCGCGATGACCAAAGATTGACATATTACGAGTAACGAAATACCATTAGCCCACATGGGTACCCAACTATGCGTGTCAGGACCGAAACATGGCAGAGATAGGGTCCCAAAATAATCAATCATGGACTATTAGGTCATCAGGGCTCAGTTGATTAAGTAAACAGTAACACCACCACGGAAAATGAATTAAAAGTAACCTGATTAATTTTGTGATAAGTTTATGCAACGACAAAGAAAAATGCAGAAATGGAGTGCTCTAAAGTCAACAAGATGCATATTAACCACACCAAAACAAATGGCACACAACAGAAAGCTAGCGGTACAACTATCTCAAAAATTGATGATTCAATAATGTAACTAAAAACGTTTGTGAACATCTATAAATCTATCGATACTATTTATGTATAACTTTTGAGATTTCACTTTATTTTCAAAAATTAATTATGCATACTACCCACCTAAAATGTTTTCCAAATTGTAACAGTAGTTTGAGACTGGTAGTATAGCAATCTGGAAACACCAGATGATGTGAAACCTTGACGTGAGTGTGAAGATGTTAAATGGCAGGTCACATAATTTTCAAGTTTACAGCTGGGTTTCACTAACAAAAAATTTATAAAAATCCTATATCACAAAAGACATTTGGACCAAATTTTGCCATTCAAACCTCACTGATATCTGATTTACGACGTAACTAAATTGACCCATAATTATAGCTTTCAAATATAGATATGTTTTTCCTTTAAGAATATTTAACTACAGAACTGAAGGCTGTTCAACTACCACGAAAGCTCACTTAACCTGATTAATTGCCGTCTCCCTGTTGATTTCTTGTATTCTTTAAATTTTCTTGTTACGGTTCAACAACAACATTATAACCCATTCCTTCAAGATACGTTCGCTTGTTGCCTAACCATGGACTTTTGGATGACTCGGTGAAAAATGTAAGATAATTATATATCTCTTCAGATTTATATATATTAAATGTATTTTACTTTATTTTTTTTAAAGGCTGGAGGGCCGTTTTAACGAAAACCCAGATGAAATGAGGAGGCGGGTGAAAGTTCGCTGCATAAACAGAGTTAAGAAATGCACGAAACGTGATGTGAAAATGAAATCAGATTAATTATCCTATTATCCCATTTAACCGTAATTTCTTATAATAGTATAAATTGTTTCAAGAAGGGCGTTTAAACGGGGACCTACCTCAATGTATCCAAGTCTTTCGGGGTCTAACTCTTCCATGATCAGAGCAGCGTACTCTTCTGCTTGTTCCTTCAACCTTGACAACTTGTTTGCTGAAGCACTTAAGGTAATAATCTACATTTTCATTTAAAAATTAAAAATTCAATAAATAACTTGAATGAAATAAGCAATAATGGATACAAAATATATATTTACTAATTCCTCCTTTAATAAACTCCATCGAGGAAAAACATTAAAAAAAAAAAGTCATGACAATTTGACCAGAAAAACCCCTACCAACCCCTTTACTTTCAACTCCATTGTAAAATCTTTTAGGTAAAAATTGCAAAAAAATTTAAAGTCAAACTCAAAAATCTCTAGATGGTGGACCTGCTAGTTCACTAAACGTTGAATAATGAGCTTCCCATCTTATATTAGATAAGCTGCTTGAGAATATGGGAAAAGACAGAGACCCAATAAAAATAGGAATATATGTTCAACATTGGAGTAGTTGGAACTTGAAGGATTAAGGCCACCAAACCCTTTATTAGCTACAAATAATTATTTTAATCGTTATATGCATCAAAGAAGATTGGAGGACTACGTCTCCTAGCAGCTAATTAGAACTCGTAGTTTGGATTTACGTTTAGAAACACAAGGTCTAGTGGGCGGCTTAATTGATGATTATTGTTAGAATCTGACAGGGTGTAAGCTATTTCATGCACGTTAGTCTTAAGAGCTTGAATAATTGAATGATTTAATTACATGGGCTAATAATCAATGCCTCTTTAGGTCAAAATAGAGACCTAAATATTTTAAAAGAGAGCCAGACAGAGAATATGAATTGAACTCCATAATTTGTTAATACCTCTTTTACTTCCTCTTCGGCGATCCTTCCATCTTCATTTTTATCCACCCTGGACCGCAAATCACATGTCAGTATCGTGATTACATCATATAATAATTTACTTCTATTTCTTCCACAACTTAACAACTTCCCAAATTTAAAGTAAGAAACGTAACTGCACCATGCAGGGGAAAGATTTATATAACTTACTGTCACCTTAAAAGGCTTAGGAATTGTGATTTAGGAAACACAAGAAAGTACACAATTTAATCTACATTGACAGATAGAAACTGGAAATTTCTAATTAATTAAGTTAAGTTAGGTTCCTAATCAATCTCTTTTTGACTTTTCTCTGTTTCTAATGAATAAGTAATGCGTACATGTCAAAGAAGATCTGGAGACGAGAATCGAAACTCTGATCGGAGATTTGGGACCAGAACTCGTAAAGCTCGTCCTTACTGATCTTGTCTACTTTCAATCGCCTTCTCCTACCTAAGGCATCGAACAGTTCCAGGGCAAACTCCTTGGAGTCTCTCATTCCTGAGAAAATGAATTGAAATTTGCAGTCAATTATATTTCCTATTATTGAAGACAAAATAAACAAACGAAAAGCTGGTTAGTAGTTAGTCGAAGAGGGAGACCTATGCATTGAGCGAAATCCACACGATAGAGGTATCCGTCTTTAGCGAGCTTGTAAAAATTGCTTTGGACTTCGTTCCATGCATCGACGCCATTAGTTTTACTGTTACTGATAAACCTCAGACCACGCAGAGCTTTATGAGCGCCGGACCTAGTCCGATCAAGCTGAGCTCGCTGCTTCCTCAGAGCACGAGCCGCTAAAGCGGATTCACCGCTTCCATTGTTATGCGAAGAAGCTAGCACGCGCGACCCTTGTCCGTGACTCCACGAGAATCTAAGCAACTCGGCCTTGAGCTCTTGAGAGAACTGCTTCGCCTTGGCCACGGCTTCCGCCTTGAGCTCCTGAGAGAACTGCCGCAGTTTGTTGGAAGAGCTCCGCTTGATTGTCGGAGATCGGGAAGCCGATGCGGAGGCTGTCGAGGCCGGAGTATCGAGTCCGTCGTCGATATTAATGACAGTGGTGGCTGGCTCTACGCTGCGTAAAATAATGGTATGATCATCCTGTAAATCGAGAGTGACCTCGATGAACTCCTCGGTGAGATTGGAGTCTGTCCCTGGGGATGTTGCAGTGCTTAAAGGAGTTTTGCCGGCTACGGAGTCGGAGGCCCATCGTCGCTCATGCTTGGGCTCTCCTTTCATGGGTGGTTGTTAAATGTGGTAGTGGGAAATGAAGAGCTGATTAGAAGTGAGGGAGAAGGTGATTTAAAAGAAGTGAAGAGAATGTATTGTTATTATAAGGACGCGGTGGGATCCTAAATGAAATGACACGTCCACGCGGAGTACATAGAAGGGAAAAAGACGAGAGATGGACAATTGCAGAGGTATTCTTCGGTATATGAATTTACATATACATATATATATGTCCACGCGGAGTACATAGAAGGGAAAAAGACGAGAGATAGACAATTGCAGAGGTATTCTTCGGTATATGAATATATATATATATATATATATAATACGAAAGTGATGAGTGGGCTGTGACCACTTGAGAAAAGTAAGGCAAGCGTATGCTGTGGTCTGATAATTTGATTTTGGTTTCTGCTGCTGCTTTTGGGTAATCTGTGGCATTGCGCGTTTACACTGGTCCTCAGTCCACTAAAAGAGAAAGGGACTCAGGGAGGGAGCTTTAAAATGGCATTCTTATGAAGAGTTTTAAGGAGAAATTTGTTCAATGTGTGTTTGGGTTGGCGTGGTACTCACCGCTTGGTTCTACTTCTACCCCTTAGCAAGAAATGAAGCTCAGTACAAATCCACGTAAAAAACAACCAATAGCTTTTATTTTTAACTTCTATAAATAATTCTTGACTTTAATAAAAATTAACTTAGTGTGAAAATTATAGTATTTTAAATACAATACTCTTATTTTCATATAAACTTAAGCGGAAAGATAAATTCATTTTAAACAAGGTAAAAGTTCCTTTCAAATTTTGAAACTTCAAGGGTATATAAGCCGCTATTCAATGGAGTCCTACATTGATTTCACTCTCAGGGAAGCCTTGCAGAGCAATCTTGTTTGTTACAATAACGACATCAAGGGCAAATAAATAAATAAATGAAACTGTAGGATCGAATTGTAAGCTAATACATTTTAATTTTTTTTCATTATCGGTGCAAAATAAATTAAACAACGGAATCACATCCATTTTCGATCATCTTTTTTTCCTTTTTCCCAAAATGCGATTGTTGGAAATTTAGTAACAAGTTTTAACATTAAAATTCTCGAAGTAAATCTCGTATTTTGTTAAATAAACACGTAATTCTTACTAAAGACAATTTAGGTCAAGAATGAAAGAGTTGGAGCGGTGGGCCGCAAATCAAATCTTCTGTTGGAAGGCTGTTCATGCTCCTGATCAAACGAGTGCAATGATAGGTCATAGCTGCATTCACTGTATGGGATAAGATGAACAAGACGTATGGAAAAAAAATAAATTTTATTATTTTACATACCAAGTCGTGAGTTATTTTTAAAATTGTTAAAACATTTTGGACCACACGTTTCTGTCCATAATTTTGGTCACGCAGGCTTGGCACGGGGACGATGCCCTTTCTCCCAATTTTCTTCACCTACATATACGCATTAGATATTATCACGTAACTTGTCATACACGCAATATATTCATTCAATTTCTAAAATACCAAAGACTGTCGTACACGTATAACATTAACATCCCCTTTCTGTGCTGTTCGGGGTTGAAAGTAACAAACACCATCACTCACCAACCTCATTACTGACTTTAAAACGGAAAATATGATTAATAAGCAAATTATTGTCGTCCTAAATTTATCCGGTCAGAAGCAATTGCTCCCCAAGGGGACTTTTTGCTTCTATTCCACACATTTAATATCTTTAAAAAACAGTGAACTAGGAGTAATGTTACTGCCTATACGATTAATTGTTGCGTTAATTCCTCGTCGTTGGAGCCGGAATTATGTAACTTCAGGAGTTTACCCACCACCTGAAATTTGGGATTTTGTAAGTTGTGAGCATAGTGTAATATATAACACTACCTTAGTTATATATCTTGAATTAAACGTAAAAGGGCAAGAAACGAAGAAATGTAGCAATATTTAATTTCGGTCTCTATAATTTCAAACAAACTTTTTGAAGCCAAAATGAGCACGAATCCACCGTCACCTTCACGGGAACTCTTCTCCGGGACACGAGTAAGCTCTCTTAACGGGTCAAAAAATACTTATGCCTACGGTTGATTATCTGAGCAACTGTAAGAGACCTTAACTTTTATATATAGCTTCCAAATCAGATTTTCCCATCACAAGATCGATATGGGTCCGGTCCACACTAATTGAGATATATTTTTTACACAGACTTCGACCAATTAATTTAGGTCATTTATTAAACCACTTTATTATCTTTATCTATATCAAATTATGTAACTTAACCGATAAATTATTGAAAAATCAAAAAATACAATTAATAGTTGTCCAACATTATGAGAAATGACAAAATTGTCCAACATTCTCCTCTTTGGACAAGTATTAATTGCAGTTTTGACTTTAGATTAAAAACAGTTTTGACTCTTGTTTAAAAACAATTTTAAAAACTCAGTTAAGTCACGCTACTAAATTAGTAGACTAGGTTTAAAAACAAATATTTGATCTAAAGATAACGAAAGTCCATTATTCCGTCCTGCAAGGCTTTCAATACCGAAAAGTATCAAATGCATGTGTCATGTGCGACACAGATTTAATACAATCATGTCACTAACATGAATGGAGAAATGGAGTGTGGCAAACCAGGATAATACCTTTATGATCTAAATTATATCATCTTCGTTTA
>JANIJF010000211.1:55112738-55127326 GCA_024520955.1 Erythroxylum bequaertii | reverse complement strand
TTTGGGCCCTGGATAACTTCTTCCTGCTTGCCAAAAACTCATTATCCATGACTTTTAGAGCAAATAGGCAATTTGTACCTGTTAGCTCGGCAAGATAAATAGACCCAATATCCCCACAGCCTAGCTTCTTAATCAGCTTAAAGTGCTTCAAACTAAGATCCCCATACTGCTTCTGACTTTGCCGAATGGCTTCCCACCTTAAGTCCCGTGACATGTGAGGTCTATTGCCACTACGACTAGATCCACTCAAATTGCTATCTTCACTAGTACTTATGCTACTACTATAGTCACCCATGCTACTTTTTGAGCTTTGGGAGAACTCCCCCTTCTCTCTTGATCTTGATTTCTCATCAACTTTACTCAACACAGATTTCATCTTATTACAATTCGAAATGGAATCAATGTTGTTTGAACCTGCATCTGTAATGTTTGAAATGATGTCAATACAGTTGGAAGGCGGAGAAGCTTTCATACTTTCTTCTCTTAATGGATAGTCACATATCCTGCTGTCTGAAATGCTAGTACTAGTATCCAGACTTCCGTAGGTTTTTATGTTACATGCATTCAAACTGCTTGAGGAAGAAGATGAATCCTTCTTTAGTTTCTTCCTAATAAAGTTCTTGCTCCTGAAGATTGGCATAAAGCGCGGACTACTGCAAGTAGAACTGCTTGCAATGCTACAAGGGCTGGAACTAGAAGGTAAAGGTGGGCCATGTGAGTGGCTTTTCTGTCCCTCTGGAATGGCTGTTTTAGCAGAAACTTCAAGTGAGGCTGAATGCCCATCAACTTCTTTTAGTTTCTCACGTGCCTGCATGGCAGATGAGCAACCAGCATATTCAAGATCACCATTTCCTGTTTTCAGAGTTTCATTATCTAAACCTGTAGTCAAAGGAACAGGAAGTGCGCTTTCCTCGGCACTTTGAGAGGCCTCGAGGAACTTCTCAGAAGTACTTGATGTGATTTTTTCTGGAACCAGGGAGATTTCAACTAAATTTCCATTTCCTTCATTCAGATCAAGGCCTGAAGCGTTAGCATCAACAACCACTGAACTATACAACCTTTTGATAGTTCCGGCTTCTGAGGACCTTGATGAACAAGCTGGTCTGGACAATCGTTTCATAGCAGCCATCTCCGATGCCTGAGAAATGCACAATCCCCTCAACGCCTGCTTCAAACTCACAGGTTCTGCAATTCCAATTCCTGAAGTTTGAGGCGAACCAAATCTCATTGGTCTCTTCATAGCTTTCTTTCTCAAACTGTCTCTACCACCTTCATGAGGCAGACCAAGACCCTTAGTAGAAGTTCTAATGTCAATTGCTTCAAAAAGACGATTAATGTCATCCTCTATAGAATACTTATTATCCACTGTCAGGACTGAATGTTTTCCTGTTTTCAAGCCCAAATTCTGTTCATATTCCATATATTCTGCTGATTCCACAATTTCAGATGTGACAGGCAGTGCATCCATCTCCACTGAATTTACTCTACACGCTACAAAATACTGATATCAATCTAGCAAGTTATATTAACCCATCTCCAAAGAAGCATATCGAAAATATGTCCCAACAGAAATCAGAAAAGGCATGAGAAATCCTTTGAACGCCTCTTCCATCATATCGACGCCATGGTTAACTCCGGCTCTTACACGTACAATAACCTCCGAAGGAAGCATCCCAATCCTGGCATGATAACCAACCATAGGTAAATACAAAGAAATCGAAATGAGTACAGCTGAATTTGATTAATGGAAATCACAAAAGATTTAACTAATTCACCCACAAGTGAGAGTGTTAGTGTATCTATTTTCCTGTTATTGTAATCAACTTAAATAATTGACAAAAATTTGCGAATAGAGAAAGCAAACCAAAAAAAGGACATGAGTAAAATCAAAATGTCCTCATAAAAACGTCACGAACATCACCAATCAGTTCAATTCTAACAGATAAACAAGTTGGTTTTCTTCAAAAGAAAAAACATAAAGTACCCAGAAGAACAATATTTTCCTGAGAAAAAAAAAAAAGAAAAGAGGCTGAAGAATAGCAATCTTTCGAAATCGAATTAGAATTAAAACAACAAAAAATGTGAACTATAACAGCAGAAGCTCAATTCAGAAAGCAAACAAAAAAAAAGCACAGTAGACAGATTGTTTTTGTTTTTTGTTTTTTGTTTTTCAAAAACATAAAAAAAGAAGAAGAGGACAGCGGTACCTGAAGAAGAGATCATAAGAGCTGATTGACGCATCAAAGGAGAGGGAAACAGATAACGTGAAGATTGTTGAGAGAAGAAGAGAAGAGAGACATAGGTAGAAAGTGAGTTAGGGCACGAGAGGAGAGTGAATTGAGGAAATGAGACTGACTCACGAGAACTATCACTCTCAAATCTGTTCCCTCTCTCTCTCATTTCTGCCAAATACATACAATACGTGAATACGCACACTCACACTGTTCCTTTCTCTGTAATGGCGGAAAAACAACAGAGAATCGGAACAAAAACTCTTTTCAAACTCCTTCCTTTCCTTGTTGTCATCATTATCATTCTCCTTTCAAACAAACTACCAAATGCTATATCCTTCACTGTACTATAATTAATAGTAATTGATTCTTTGTTCTTAGTCCTTGGATTTTTTATCCCATCCACTCGACGACACCTAATCCTAATTATTTAAAACTAAATTTTATTTTATTTTGAATTTTTAATTCCATTCTTCCCTCCTTGCTTTTCAAAATTCTTTATTCTCTCTTTTCCCCAAGCGACCGACGCGTCGTTTGAGTTAAAAGTTAAAACACTTTGTTCGTCGAAATCGGGCCGAAGTGAGGAACTGCCGACGGTGGAACCAGGTTCGGCATCAAACGCTCGCCCTAACCCTCGTCTCCGGTTCGAGGATGTCTACCTCGACGCCCTTCCCTCTGCCAACATGTTCTCCTCTTTTTTCTTTACTTTCTTTGGTTTTAGGTAGCTCTGTTCACTGTCTCTATTCTAGATTGGTTTTTATGAAGTTAAGTGTCCGTTGTCTGTTATTCATTTAGTTTGAGTTTGGCAAATCAGAATTATTGCGTTTCATTCTTCAGCGTTCTTTTATCTCGTTCAGGTGGGAATAGTTGCTAATGGAATCGCAAGCTATGGCATTGATATCGTAGTTATACAGGTATGAAAGAAATTATTTAGCATCGAGATGCGGTCACTAATGGCTCTGTATCAGCAGCTGATTGTTTTTCGTAATTGGAAGTCTTGACGGTGTTCTTTCTCCTATTACCAGCTATACGTGCTCTACCACCACTGTTGCTCTTCATTTTGTTTTGCATTCACAATACAATTGTTTCTTGTTTGCTGCTTGTCGAGCTTATGTGCACGATGTATGATAAAAACTTTGCTGCTTCAACATGCATTTTGTGGATCAACTTCATCCAGGAACTATATCATTCTCATTCTTTTATATTATATTCTTGGAGTTTTTTCAAGATAATTCTCATTATAGATGCTTATTAGAATGCAATGTTTTCATCTTACTAATATGAATCAAGCCATTGAAATTTTGGAAGAACAAATCTACTGGCGTTGAGTTTGCAAAGCATTTTAGATCTCACCTTGGTTCGTTATAAGGTCTAGCGGTAATTTCATTTTTTCAGGGCATCATATCGTCACTAGCTCTGTGACCTTTTATGTTTTCTAATTTCCATTTCTCATATTCTTAAGATAGAACAGTCATAAACCGTGAGTTTGTTCAACCAGCAGGTTAGTGTCAATGGCCCTGCTTTGCTGCTTGATTTCAAATGACAGCTCTATGAATATATATGATGTGGTCAATATGATACGATGGCCATGATTTGCAAGCCATTTGTTCCTGGTAGTGCAGAATCAGTCTACAAACAAGGTGATCGCAGGAGAGGTATTGTGGATGTCAATTGTAGGTTTCCAGAGGACAGGATTTTACTTCTTGATATGAGGAAGATGCTTACACAGTTGTACTTCTTAAATTTCTATCCTCTAGGCACACTTGGGACCAGTTAAAAGTTATGAAGTATAACCCTATCTTCGATATTGTGATATCTGCTGATGAAAAGGGAATCATTGGATATTGGAAGCCTGAAAACAGTAGTTTCTACCATCAAGGTATATATTGCACCTCTACAATCTAATCCAATGCTATGTAAATTTGTTCAATCTGGCAATCATATAAACCTGGCAAAAAACTCATCCCACAGTTTAATTATTTGTGCAATTCATAGTTAGCCATAGATAAAGCAATGTGCAATAAGATCCAATCTTTGAAATTCTCAAAACTAACAACCCTGTAAATTGTTTGAAAACAAAATTAAGACAGATGTCCAACTACAAATTGAAACTTATGATATCAAAACAAATTCACTAATGAAAAGATAAGAAGAAACTTGATACAAATCATCCAGCAACCAGTTGTCTTTCTTAGTCAAAGAGACTAAATCCCATGTCCTGCAGCAAATCAAAGGACAAAGCAGAAGTTAGCAGATGATAATAAACATATATCAGATTCTGTGCCTTAGGCACGCAGACAAACAAACAAACAATGCTCAGACATACATCATCGGACTCTTCCTTCTCTTCCACCTTTTCCTCCTTCTTAGCCTCTGCTGCTGGTGCTGCGTCACCACCCCCACCGGCAGTAGGAGCTGAGGCGGCAACAGCAACACCACCACCAGCTGGCACTGAGGCTAATTTCTCCCTACCACTTGCAATCAGCTCTGTTATATCATGTCCAGCAACTTGAGACAACAGCAACTCGATCCTATCATCCTCCGCCTCGGCTCCAACTGCATTCAAAATCAAAAAGATTCAACTTTTACAACCCAGTCTTTGGGTACAATTAGCTTTCACAAAAACAAAAACTTCAATGAATTACCTGCAAATAATGCCAGATTTTAACAAACCAATGATTTATACACTCCAGCAACAAAGTAGTCCACACAATAAACAGGGCAACAATGGACACAAGTAACAGACACAAGATTCAAAGCCACAAACAAGTAAAAAAAAAAAGGAATCAGAATAATAATAGCCCATCACATACATAGAATACAAATGCATTATCTTAACAGCCATTAGATTCTCAATTAACACCGCAACAGGTGACTACACAATGCACAATCAAGAGGACAAAACGAAATATCAAAAGCTGAAAATATGGAGCAAGAAAAGAAATACCAGATCCGAGAATGCACTTCACGTCGTCAGCCGTAGGGGAGTTGTTGCCACCCAAAACGGCAAGCAAGTATGCTGCGACCACCTTCATTTCTGCTCTCAAACACACAAATGCACAATCAGACACAGACAATCAATCACTATACTATACAAATACAGAGAGATATTGAGAAACATAATATACTTAGTAGATTATAGAAGAAGAGACGAGGGTCTTTGTTGTTTGCTCCTAGGGTTTTGCAGCACTAGTGAAAGCGGCAAATGAGATCCAAGTGTAGCTAGGGTTTTTATTGTGCTTACCAGACCCTTTTGGAGTGTTTGGCTATTTGGAACATGCAATCCACGTCCGCGGACAAATCTGTGCGTGTTATGTATATCCTCTTCAAAATATTTGGGTGTAAAAAGTATAAATAATATTAAATTATTATAAAATTAATATACAAATATGTAAGTTTTTTAAAATTCCAACCTTAATTCTAATTAATAGGGAGAATTTTTTCCTGATATAATAAATAAGAAGTAAAAATTATAAAATAGAAAATATTTTATTAAAATAAAAATATGTCAATTTTTATTAATATATAATAAATTAGTAATACATTTAATAATTCAAATAAATTTTAAATTCAATATAAAATTTAGAATAATAATACAAATAAAAATAAAAATAGTGTTTTAAAAAAACTATAACTGATCATCAGCAAAAGTTTTAAATTTTTTAACAATAAAGCTCATGCTTTCCTCTAAATATATGCATTAATATCTTTTTTATATTTAAATAAATTACAAATTATTAATGTATAATATTATTTTCTAACATATTATACTTCTAATGTTAAATATATTCAAAATAAGATATTAACTTATTGATTATTAATTGTTCTTAATTCATTTATCATGATAAATGTGCTTTTTAAATTAATTATTTTTTCAAATTTATTATCATCAAAATTAAGAGAAGATTTTTCTTCCTCCATTTACAAATCAATATAATAAATATCAATTAAATCATATGTTCTTTTTTTCTGACCACGTTGAACACATGACAGAGAAATTATAAAGTCAATAATAAAAAATAAAGTCAGTGAAAAAATATAAACAAATCAATAAAATTCATGTCCTTTATTCTCGATTTTTAATTTTTAATTTTTATTTATTATTTATTATATTAAAAACATTTTTTCTATTAAAATTTGAAAACTTGCATATGGGCATATTAATTTTATAATAATTTAATATTATCGAAACTTTTTAGCTTCTTACACCTAATATTTTAAATAGGATATACATAACACGTACAGATTTGTCCGCGGACGTGGATTAATGTTCCAAACAGCCAAACACACCAAAAGGGTCTAGTACTTGACTCTCATTTGCCGATTTCACTGCAAAACCCTAGGAGCAATCAACAAAGACCCTCGTCTTTTCTTCTATAATCTACTAAGAGCCTATTTGGTTGAGCTTTTGGAGGGTCCAAAAGTACTTTTTTCTACAGTAAAAGCTATTTTAAAGAAAAAGTAAGTGTTTGGCTGTAAACTTCAAAAGCACTTTTGAAGTAGAAATAGCTTTTTTTAAAGCTCAAATACAGCTTTTTTAAAAGCTAAAATTTGGAGCTTTTCAAAAAAGCCCACGTTTCAGCTTTTTCGGGAAACTGATTTTCCGTCAGTTACGCATATATCAAATTTTAAATCGTCTCTTCCGTTTCTTCAGTTCACTCACACACTCACGACTATCTTCTCTAATCACTCACAACTTATCTTCAAAAACCACTTGCTCATTCCGTTTGCCGTATGTGCAGAAACCACATGGGTTACTCGCTCGTTCGCCGATGAACTAACTGATTAGCTATGAAGTGCCGATCTGTGGCGTGTATATGGTCTGGTACTCCTCCGTCTCATAGAGTTACTGCTACCGCAGCACTAAACCACCCACCCACCCTCTACACTGGCGGATCCGATGGCTCCATTTTTTGGTGGAACCTCTCTTCTTTCGACTCTAACACGGTCAGTGGCTTAGTTTAGCGCTGCTTTTTGGCTCTTCAATTCCAATCTGTTAGCATTTATTAATTCTGTTCTCTGTTCTTTCTGAGTGTTTCCTTCATGTACTTGATTTTAGTTCATAACTTTGGTTTGATGATTTTTTAAATAATTTTAGTTGACGGTGTTCTTAATGAGATTGGGACAATTCCTCAGATAATTTGTACTGATTAATGAGCCTCTCGCTGTTGGTTGATATGAGTGATTTCTGTTTCTAGAATTACTCGATTTAAGTGCTTCAACGCAATTTTACTTGGTGATTAATGAAATGGTTAAAATTTAACAGGAAATAAAACCAGTTGCTATGTTGTGTGGTCATGCGGCGCCTATAGCAGACCTCAGTATCTGTTACCCTATAGGGAATTCAGGAGATGAGAAAATAGAGGATTTAAACAATTGTGCTACAAGCTCACGATCTGACACGTATGGTGCACTGATTAGTGCATGCATGGATGGAGTGCTGTGCATCTGGAGTAGAGGCAGTGGGCATTGCAGACGGAGGAGAAAGCTGCCTCCATGGGTTGGAAGTCCTTCCATCATTTGTACCTTGCCCATGAGTCCTCGATATGTTTGTATTGGATGTTGTTTTGTTGACCCTGTGCATCTGCATGATCATGATTCTATTGATTCTTCTTTGGATAAAGAAGCTCAGCACAGAAAGCCTCCAAGGTGCACTGTCGTAATTGTAGATACATATAGTCTTGCAATTGTACAAACTGTTTTTCATGGTAATTTATCAATTGGTCCTATGAAGTTTATGGATGTAGTATTGGTGGGTGAGGATGGCGAGAAGCATTCTGTTTTTATGGCTGATTCTTTTGGTAGAGTACAGTTGGTTCAGATTTTAAAGGAATCAAACCCAGATGGTGATGGTGGGAGTGGATTGCATAAGAATTCTCAGTTGGATGTGTCTTTGTGGGGAAATGGTTTGAATGAAGGAGGTCAGGTCATGTTTATAGCAACCCATGGAGACCTAATTGCTCTTGTGTTTAAGAATCGTTGTATCTTTAGGCTATTGACTAGCGATGCTACAATTGGGGAAATTTCCTTTTCCAAAAATTTTACTCAATCAAACCTATTGGGTGGGATCTTTCTGGAAAGTAGTGATGCTGTTCCTATGCAAAATATCCCTGAAGGCTATGACAATGTTTGTGAGAGTTTCGTTGTTTAGAACAGTGTTAGCTCTGCAAAGTTGTATTTCATATCATTTATAAATGGTAAATTTAATTATGACAACCTCTGTGAAATTCCAGCTGTTTCATATTCTGTTGACATGAAAATCCCAGTCGCTTTCATTCAGTTGAAAGCTTATGTACGTAGAATTGAATCAGTTTGCTTTGGTGTTGAAGAGCCATTACGGTGGAAACCTGATGTATCAATCTGGTCGCTACATCAGAGAGATAATAACCAGGGACAGTTGTCCCTTGAATGCAAACTGGTTGGACGAAGTGATTCTTTTGTTGACTGGATCTCACACTCAAAGTTGCTTCCTGAATGTAATAATGAGAATGGCAAAATGATAACTCTTTGTGGAAGTTCTACTGCAAGTTCAGAAAAGGAGTGTAATAAGCACAGTGATTACCAAATTTACAGTTCTGTCCATCAAGGACAAACTGTATCTTCTTCCATGATCATCTCTGAAAGTCATTTTGTTCCTTATGCTGTTGTTTATGGATTTTTCAGCGGAGAAATAGAGGTTTTATATTTTGATGTGCTTCTGGGACCAAACTCCCAGGGTGGAGGTCCACGCAACAAGATAGATTCTCATGCATCAAGACAGCATCTTCGAGGGCACACTGGTCCTGTACTTTGTCTGGCAGCACATCGGATGTTAAGTGCTGATAAAGGATGGAGTTTTATTCATGTCTTAGTTTCTGGAAGCATGGACTGCACAATATGCATCTGGGATCTTGACACAGGAAATCTTATCAAAGTAATGCACCAACATGTTGCTCCAGTTTGTCAAATAATCTTTCCTCCAGCCTGGACCGAACATCCTTGGAACGATTGCTTTCTCTCTGTTGGGGAGGATTCATGTGTCACTCTTGCTTCACTTGAAACTTTACAAGTGGAAAGAATGTTTCCTGGACACCCGAGCTATCCTGAGAAAGTTGTTTGGGATGGAAGAAGAGGTTATATTGCATGCCTATGCAGAAACAATTCAGCAACCTCCGATGTTGTTGATGTTCTGTACATATGGGATGTAAAGACAGGTGCTCGAGAGCGGGTCCTTCGTGGGACAGCTTCTCATTCTATGTTGGATCATTTTTGTAAAAGCATTGGTGCCAATTCTATATCTGGCTCTATATCAAATGCGAATACTTCAGTCTCCTCATTACGTCTTCCAATAATCGAAGATGGAAGCTTTTCACATTTTCAGAAAGGAAATCTGGACAATGGGGTTATCTCCCCAAACATGACATCAAGTATGACTAAGATAATGCAGAGTGCCACTCCCCAATCACAAGTTAAGAAAGGAAGTTTTGCGAGCCATTCTCATTCGAGATCATTCATCATGCAAACCAACAAGCATCCTATCAGATGCGCTACTCCATTCCCAGGGATTACTAGTATAAGTTTTGACCTTGCTTCATTGGTGTGTTCTTACAATGACATTGAATCTTTGACAAATGGCAATGACAAACAACAGTATACCAATATGAAGGAACAGGAGACCAGCACCTCAAGTCCCCACCATATGGCCAATGGTGATGGTCCTGATAAAAATGAAACTCCATCTGACCATTTAGAGGATAATGATTGGATTAAGGAATTAAAAGAATGTCTACTCCGGTTTAGCTTGTCATTTTTGCATTTTTGGAATATTGACAATGAACTTGATAAATTACTAATGGCAGACATAAAAGTTCAGAGGCCAGAAAATCTTATAGTCAGTTCTGGATTGGAAGGTGACAAAGGGTCTTTAACTTTGACATTTCCTTACTTGAGTGCCAACCTTGAGGTAATAATGGAAGCTCTGTTATTCTTTCTTTGGCATTTTTCTTTTCTTATTTGACTTGTTTCAACTTTCCTAAGTCACCAAAAGCTCATTTCAGTTGTGGAAATCATCATCAGAGTTTTCCGCTATGAGAAGTCTAACAATGGTGTCCATTGCTCAATGCTTGCTTAGCTTGGCCCATTCCACTTCAGTTGCTAGCAGGTATTATTCTGGCTACTAAAAGAATTGCTGCATGAAGTTATTGTAATTCTTTAACTAATCTCCAAAATTTCTTTCCAAAAACTTTAAAAATTTTGAGGTTGTTCAAGTCTCTCTTAGGTCAATCTAGTAGGTTTTATTGCAAACAAAAATTTCACTGGACTTTGTAATGGAATTTTGGTGTGTGAAAATTGGGATGCAGATTCTAGGTTGTACTTAATTCTTCTGACAAGCTTTACCTTTTTATTTATTATGGTACATGATTTTTTTGCTCCTTGCTGATTTGGAATGCAACTTGAGGCTTTATTTTAATATTTGGATTCCCTAACGGAGGACAAATATATTATGTCATGTTGCATTACAAATAAACAAATAGGGTCTATGATTATCTCTTTGTGGTTCGCAAACCAACTATTGTTTGTTGGTTTAACTTCACCATGGTCTGTAAGATTTGTCATTTTTGTTGCTTTTACACAACTTGCTGTTTGGCAGTGTCTAATATACTGTTGCCCTTGAATTGTTGCTGGGAAGCATATGTACATCCTTTTGTCTTACGTTTTTGAAAGTAATGTTCATTTTTGCTTAAATCCACTTAGTTCCATCTAATGGTTATACCTGCAGTGCTTTATCAGCATTCTATATTCGGTATTTGGCTGACAGAATTCCAGACATGAAGCCGCATTTGCTCCAGGTTACTTCTTATATTATTCATTTTGATGCGTTAACTAACTTCTGTTTTTATGTGAAATCAATTTTTGAGCAGAATGATCAGTGATTGTTTTCTGAATTCTTAGAACTTATACTACTGATCAACTGTTTTAAGTATTTTGTAAATATAATTTTAACCAGAGAATCATATTTTCTTTTTTTTTCGGTTAAACAGCTCTTGGTAAGTTTTTGGCAAGATGAAAGTGAACATGTACGCATGGCTGCACGGACTCTTTTCCACTGCTCTGCTTCAAGAGCTATACCACTCCCTTTATGTGGTGAAAATGCAGAAGACCATGTAAATCTCATGAGATCTTTGAGTGGAATTGGAAGAGAGAGAGATGTATGCTCAAAAGAAGTAGGTTCAGCAAATCATGTGGCTTCTGATGTGTCATCTGAACCACATGAAATCTCTCATGTCAAAGTATCTTCTGATGACTTGTGTGAGACAAAAAAGGCCACTCAGCCAGAAGAATCTGAAATACTTGCATGGTTGGAATCATTTGAAGTGCAAGATTGGATTTCATGTGTAGGAGGGACGAGCCAAGATGCCATGACATCTCATATCATTGTTGCAGCAGCACTAGCTGTTTGGTATCCTAGCCTTGTGAAAAAAAGTCTTGCAGCTCTAGTAATACAGCCCTTGATTAAGTTGGTTATGGCCATGAATGAAAGATATAGTTCAACAGCAGCAGAGCTCCTTGCAGAAGGTATGGAAAGCACATGGATAGCATGCTGTAGTTCTGAAATACCTCGCCTGATTGGGGATATATTCTTCCAAATTGAAGTTGTAAGTGGTTCATCAGCAGGACACTCTCCAGCTAGACCACCTTCAATTCGGGAAACTTTGGTTGGAATTCTTCTTCCAAGTTTAGCAATGGCTGATATACTGGGGTTTTTAAATGTTATAGAGAGACAAATATGGTCTACAGCATCTGATTCTCCTGTTCATTTGACAGCCCTCACTACTCTCATCAGGGTTGTGCGCAGTTCTCCTAGATCCTTAGTTCAGTACCTTGATAAGGTTAGTATAACTAATTCCAGTTGCCTGAGACTTTCATGCAGATAACAAGACAAATCATTTCAATACTATAAATTTTCATATGACTTGTGGACAGACCTGCAGGTGGTTAACTTTATTCTACACACCATGGACCCTAGCAATATAGTCATGCGCAAAACTTGCCTTCAGAGTTCAATGATAGCTCTGAAGGAAGTTGTGCATGTATTTCCTATGGTAGCTCTAAGTAATTCATCTACCAAACTGGCGGTTGGGGATGCAGTTGGAGAGATTGATAATGCTAGCATTTCAGTGTATGACTTGCAAAGGTATTAATTAATACGATAGAGCTTTTTGGTTTAAAGCAATACTTTATAAGTTTGAAAAGATGCTATGGAGTCAACTAATAATGCCTCTTGAGAGTTCAATTTGTTAAATTTGCATTATTCTTGGATTTCATAACTCTCATAGCTGGAGAGATGAATTTGTGTTGTAGTTATTACTTTAGCCTTTTTAGTAACTGTCTCAGCTCAGTGAGCAGAAAGTTTCATAGTCCCTTTATTTACTTTTAAGGAAGGCTAATGAAAAGCGGTATTTTGAGATATATGTCTGAAGAATGATTTTCCAACTTTGCAAACTGATTTTGGATGGCTTATCTGAATCAGGCAATAATTGAAATCCATGCTCATATAATTTGATGTGAAGCAGAATGGTGTTTTCTCATTAGCTTTTGTGGGCTTGTAATAATAACAATTGTTTACTTTGTGTCTTCATGATTACCTCATTTCAAGTTTCTTCGAGTGTGGTAGATGGTAGCTGAAACTTGAAAACCATTATATTCTCTACTTGAATCATTTGTTAAGAGGCCCTTAATTTCCCTTTTGACCTGGAATGCCCACTGGGTCAAATCATACTATGATTCATTGCTCTTCCTAGTAGGCCCAACCTGAACTTCATTTCTAAACATTTAGTTGTTAAACTGAAGGATCCTCGCAATGGAATTAAGGTTTCTGCTGTTTAATGTATGACAGTGTATATCAATTTTTAGAGAATGTGGATGAGCGCACACTTTTCTTTTTTAATTTGAGAGGTATTTTGTGTGAATATTACTAGGAATTCAAGCTCTTATTTGTTGCTAATGGATTGAAGTCACTCTCAACTTTATGTTTAATTTCTGAAGACAAGGATGTGTATTTGGAGAAATCAGTCTCCACTCTCCTTCCAAATTCCTTTCATCCTGAAGGAAAAACAAAGAAATAAATCCCAAACTCAAAGTTTTTGTGAGTATATTTTCATCTTTACCTGGATGACTCTTGAAGAGAGACCCCATAGACTATGCGAAACAGGAACATATATGATATTTCTCTGAAATTTTCATTTGAACTCACCAATCTCCTAAACACACATATAACAAAAAAGTGATGCAGTCATGAGTGTCTGGAGAAGAACTTAATGAAATAAAATGGATGAGGGTGAAAAAGAATAGAAGATATAATGTAACGAGGTAAATTATGTAATAGGAAGTGGGTAGTTAAAACGCATGATTTCAAGCATGCTTAGTGGGGATTCCATTGCATCACAGCTTTTATACTCAACTAAACAAAGAATCAATGATGTAATGGAATAATGATTGTATCGCTATCTTATAACATTATACTATATACCCCACCTAAAAGTTATGTTTCTCTATAGTTGACAACTCTGCAGAAAGTAGAGTTTGTGAGATTTAATAATATTGGTAGTGAAGAAGGTTATAAGAGAAATTTGGTTTCTGGTTTCGGTTTATATGAACTTCCAATTCCAATTTGCTACTTATGTTTGTGATATGAGTATCTCACATCTTGCTTATGATTCATGTTATATGTGCTATGAGTGTAGATATGATGAGTTTCATCTTAATTTATGATTGTTTGCTCATATAGTGTGATGAAAGTTAAGATTTTAGATGCAAGTGCACCACCTGGACTTCCAAATTTGCTTCGAGGAGCTTCAGAAGCAACAATGGCAACAGTGATTTCTGCTCTGAGCTTTTCCCCAGATGGAGAGGTATCCATTCTTGTTCTCATGCCTCACAGGGATATAGCTTCATTCTTGTAAAATATTTTTAAACACTATCTCGTATGTTTATGCACATTTCACTTCATATTAGTAAAGAGATCAGAAAATGTTGAAGTATATTAAGAATGAGTTGTCCTGTATAGGATGATTATAAGTCGTAAGTAGTATTAGGAAACCTAATTTCCGTACATTATTTATTTCTCTTAAACGTTATAAATAGGATTTCCTTGTACATAGTTTAAAGATATGACAAACTGCAGTTGCTCACAACTGAAAACAATTGGTAAGTTTGAATTAAACCTTTAGTGTAGTAGTTCAAAATTTTTTTCCCCAATTTTATGCTAATGCATCATAAGTTGTTCTATCAGGATGGCATGCTGTTACGGTCTGATCTAATTGCAAGGTATGGGACTTGAATCCCATATTGGTTAAATACAAAATTGATGTGGGATTT
>JANIJF010000211.1:55097193-55107614 GCA_024520955.1 Erythroxylum bequaertii | reverse complement strand
CGGATCGGCTTCAACCACGATACGAAGGTCGACACGTTCCTGATGGACAACCGGGCCGAGAAGCAATTCACCACCGGGTCCCTCATATAGGCTGATTCTTATTTCAATTGTATTTGCTTATTACTACTAAATATCAATATACCATACTGAATCGATGAGATTGTTTGGATCCATCTGATTCATTTATTTTAATAATACAGTAAACTTAGGTGAGTTCTATCATAAACCTTTAAACTTCTCAATTAAGTTAAAAATATTTTGATAGTGTTTCTAATGGAGTTACTGTTTAAATTCAACTCTGAATCTTGCCCGATTGTTTAAGCTACTAGGTTCAATGGTTTGTTAACATGGTATCTTGTCCTTTATGACTAAGAGCTCTTGAATTTAAAGTCATGCAACTGCCATCTTTGTTAGGAAGTGACTTCAGATTGAGCATAAGGTTGATTCATGGTGCCCAGGGATATATCAATGCATGATCCAGTTTTGGTTCTTTCCTAACTGTTAAAGTTTTTGAGTTTGCACATTTTATTTATGTTATTGAATCTCAAATGCTTTTTTGGTCATCTACAAGCATAAGGCTCCGCAAATATTTGAGTGCTGACAAAGGATTTTCTTAAAACCTCCTTTCTGTTTGAAGCTCAGCGGTAGCCACTAGCCATATATTTGTTCAAGATTTATTTGGGCACAATGTCGAGGAAAAAATGGGTGATTAATATGAAAAATCATCATAAAGATTGTGGAATTTAAATCTTTATTAATTGTTTGATTAAAAAAATCTATGACTTGATTGTAAAATAATATTTTTGTTGATATGAGCTAAAATATTCAAATGCCAAAGTGTCATATGCATCGCTTATGTTGGCACAACATAAAACTATGACATTGATGCGACATCATCATCAACATATTCATACTGGTGTTTTGAACTGTTTGTATATGCATTTTGACAATATCTTAAGCTAATTAAAAAAAATAAAAAGATTTAAGATTAAAAAGATGTTGATGGTTTAACTAGAGTATGGTCATTCCATGCGCCTTTGCTTATGTGTGGGAAATATGCTGGAACAAATATTATTGGTACTCGTTTGTCAATATTGATCTAAACGTACAAACTTTCAGCCTGTGAAAGGTCAATTTTAATCTTGAAGCTTTTACAATAAAGAAAGGATGATGATAATAAGTCAGAAACATATGAGATCATTATGGATTCTTATTGAGGTGGGAAAGATATGTTTATGATATTATTTTTGAGATCAAACACGACTTATACTGCTGTTTATGACAAAAGATCGTACCACTTCTTGTCTGTTTCAAATATAGAGGTATTGTTGGTTGGTACTGCTTATTTTGTGTTTCAGTAATGTGCTTACCGTGTATTCTTTTACTCCAAGCTGCTATTGATATTCCATGCAACTTGTGGTTTCATAATTACTATTTAGTTAGTCTGGAGGATTAACATTTGGATGACTTCAGAGCATCTTTCTGCAGTTGACTAGATTTGTCCAATTACATTACAGGGGCTAGTTGCTTTTTCCGAATATGGACTGATGATCAGATGGTGGTCACTGGGATCAGTGTGGTGGGAGAAACTGAGCCGGAATCTTGTTCCTGTCCAGTGCACCAAATTGATATTTGTGCCTCCATGGGAAGGATTCTCCCCCAATTCGTCTAGATCCAGCATAATGGCAAGCATTTTGGGACAAGATAGGCAAGCCAGTTTGCAGGTAGTTTTCTGTACTTGCCTGGTAGTTTTCTTACTTGCCGGGAGCAGTGTCTTTATTGTACATATTTTGTGGCCGAATAAAATTGGCTTCGGGATGTTTTGAAGCTTTGACTGGTTAATTGTGAATCATCTATATAGTAGCATGATAGAACTGAAGCTTTAACCCAAGAAAAAGAGTTGGGCGCTGTCCATGTTGTATTTAGTAGAGTTGGAGGGATGAATTTGGAATGTTGATTCTATTAGATCATGGTTTACTGATGGGTATTGTAAGTTTAGGTTCCTTTAGTACTCTCTGAAAATGAAAAAAAAACAATGCCTCGTAACAAATGCATGCAAGTTGAAAGTGCTTTTTTATGGTAGTTCTTTGGGATGCTAGGTAAGTGATGAATTGAAGTTGACTTGTGGTAAGGGCTAGGCATTCGAAAGACAATCTGGAAAAGTTTTAGAAGGATCCTGATTGTGCAATATCGAAAACATCATGAAGAAAACATGCATATGCTATCATCTAAACTAACTAACGTGGATATTTGCTTTATATTGTTTCGTCTTGCTTTATTAGATGATGAAACACCTATCAATTATATTTGCTTGTCCTCAAAGTGACTCGGCTGATTAGCACTAGTGCCATGAATAACAGTTTTGAGTGAGCTCACTAATTTTGATTTAATGGGTGCTGCATGTGAATTTTACATTGCTTTCCGTAGGGGTTTAGCTGAAATCTTTCTAAAGGTGCATCCGTTTGATAATTTCTATTCAGAAGCACTTCATAATGGTTTTATGATAAATAATACCTTCATCCTCTTTTATGTAGGAGAGCGCTAAGGGGTTGAGTTACACAGACAGTTTGAAACTTCTAATCCATAATCTAGACCTCTCTTACAGGCTTGAATGGATTGGTGAAAGGAAGATACTTCTTACAAGGCAAGGCCAGGACTTGGGAAATTTCCCATTATGAGCATGCTTTCATCTTTCCGTGGACGTCATGCAGTTTCCTTATCTGGTATTAGCACTGCATTACTTTTCAGAATGTCTTTCCGTCATAAAGAACAGATCCTTTAGCTGTTAATCACAAGAAGGCGCTGATGCCTTCAAACGGAGGCAAAAATTTTCTTAGGTGCTTACAACGGTTCAGGCATTTAGTCTACAGTTACTGGTTTCCCAGACCAATCAGAAGTGTGTAGTGGACGCAGAACATTTCAACATAATGCTCCCCTTGCCAGAAGTAGATGCACATCTATGCGATGATATTAACTGGTTATTCTTTAAGCACTGAGTTGGGGGATTTTGCAGTCTATTTCAACATAATGCTCCCCTTGCCAGAAGTAGATGCACATCTATGCGATGATGTATTATTATTAACTGGTTATTCTTTAAGCATCGAGTTAGGGGATTTTGCAGTCTACCATCACTATATTAATAAGACATACCAGTAACCATCGTTTTCTTAAAACAAGCCATTAATTGCCAATGTGGTTGGCTACTTTTAAATGCTTTGGCCCAGGTTTACTGGTTATTCGTAGATCAAGCTATCAAAAACTTCCATTCTTAGTACATTTAATCATCTTAGGCTTTTCCTTTTTCTTCTTTTTCCCCCTTAAATCTTTGTATGGACAAATTGTATGCAATTCTCTATGTTTTGGTGTGAGTAAATATTTTTAAAGTAGAAATAATAAAAGTTATGTTATTATTATAAGTGTATGGTGTGAATGATCAAAAATATTTGTTAAAATTATTCAAATATGAATAATTTACCATTATAACCTTTTTAGCGATTTTTCGTCCCTGCCAACCAAGAAAACGACTCGAAATACAAAAACTTACTAAAAAATATATATGGTCATCAAGGTCAATATTGATAGTATCTAAGGTTAATATTGTACGAAATATTCTTGCATATCAACAAATGGTTTAAGGTAATGTTAACCGTAATAGTTATGAATTAAAAATCGTATGCGAATGGTTGATTCAGTCAAGTGAATTGGGAGGTTCAATTATTGATAAAAACTCCTAAAACTTATAATTGATTTGTTGAGAAGTATATTAATTTTATAGAATTTTAAAAATTGTCAAAATCAATTCAGAGGGTTGCATGACGTTGGAAAATGTAAAACGGGGTTAGGACTGTTTTGCTTTTGGTCTTGATTTATTATGTTATTGGTATGCTTAGTTTAGCCTTTAGAGTCATCCTCCAAAAAGTCGAGAAAATGAGCAAATGAATTAGTGTTAATATAGCAACAAGTTTCTTGGTGCAACTTTTGTTATTAGACTCGAAGGATTTTGTGATCCTCATTGTATTTTTTTAATTTGGAAATCTCAAAAATAATTTCCATTTATACAACCTTGTCTTGTTAATAGTTAAATCTTAAAAAGGACATGCTAAAAACTTAAAGCCTAAAACTCGAGTCCAAATCCTCTGTCTGATATTACTCTATTTAATTCAAAAGACGTCATCGTTCTATTCAAAGACTTATTTTCTTTTGCTTCCAACGCAATGGCTAATATAATAATAATAATAAAATTAATCAATTTTTAAATTTGATTTAATATTTTTCTATAATTTATCAATTAATTAAACAATTTTAATAAATTAATCAATTTTTAAAATTTAAATTTTTATCTTAAAAATTTTATTTAAAAATTAAAATAAAAATAAAAAAAATGTGTCACAAGCGTGTTTAATTTTTTAAATAAAATTTATAAGATAAAAAATTTAAATTTTAAAAATTGTTTAATTTATTTATAAATTATAGAAAATATTAAATTAAATTAAAACTTGCTTAATTTTCTTTTTATTATTATAATATTAGCATGCATACATATTAATGCAATATTAAACATCATGTATATTTATGATAAAATTTTTTTTACAGAGAATGCTTATGAAATGCAAATAAATTATACAATATATTATATATGTGGAATAATTTATCTTGATTTCAACAACCTGTTTTAATTGATTAATTTACTAAAATTGTTTAATTAATTTATAAATTATAGAAAATTTTAAATTAAATTTAAACATTGATCAATTTTTTGTTATTATATATTCTATGTTTTTAATTAGATTTATAAACTTAGTTTTTTAAAAGATAAATATCTAAAATACAAATTCTTATGAAAATATTAAAAAATACTAAGATATAATACTTATGTGCTTATAATTTTTTTAAAAGTCATGCCCTTATAAGTCATTTTATACATAAACAAATAACATCAGTTGTTTATTAAAGATGTTTGGTAAATCAGTTGTTTATTAAAGATATTTAGTAAAATTAGCTATTTAGTGTTTATGTATAAAATTTTATAACTTATAAATTAATTAAACAATTTTAGTAAATTAATCAATTAAAATAAGTTGTTGAAACCAAAATAAATTATTCCACATATATAATATATTGTATAATTTATTTGAATTTCATAAGTATTCTCTGTAGAAAAAAAATTTTCATACAAGATGTTTAATATTGCATTAATATGCATGTGGGCTAATATACTAATAATAATAATAATTAATCAAATTTTTAAATTTAATTTAAGGTTTTTCTATAACTTATAAATTAATTAAACAATTTTAATAAATTAATCAATTTTTAAATTTTAAATTTTTTATCTTATAAATTTTATTTAAATATTAAAATTAAAATAATTAAAAAAGTGTCACAGGCGTGATGTAAAACATTACGTAAATCATGACATAAGTATTTTACGTCACGCCCTGTGACACAAATTGACTAATTTTTTATTTTTGTTTTTATTATTTTTATTCTTTATTTTATTTTTATTTTATAAAATTAACAGTAGCATAATTATAATTAAATATATTTTTTTATTAAAATAATAGCAGTATAATTAAAATTAAAATGAAAAAAGTAGAAAATAAAAAAGTTACCGGCGTGACAGGACCGATCTGGTCGCTTAAAATTTAAGCAGAAACGGTGACACTTTTAACTAGGCAGAGTAACGTTAGATAAAAGATTTGGACTCCTAAAACTCACAATATAAAGTGTCCCCTAGTCAAAATCCTTGACAAGACTCCACATCGCCTCTCTTCTTCACTCTACGTACTTTGTAATCTCAAGTTTCATTAAATTGATATATTCTCAAATGATTGTCTGATCCAGGCTATGGTGGCGGAGGTAGGTTTAAAAGAAGAAGAGCTAATGATGAATAAAAAGGTAAAGGCAGAGGTCATAAAGTGTGATGACATGGAGGAGGATGCAACGAGGGAGGATGAAGCTAGGGTGTTCATAGTGGTGGAATGAAAGGTGGGAGTATAGATATTATAAAGCCTCATAAACCTGAAGGAGTGTTAGTTGCAAAAGGTAAAGAAGATGCTCTTACTGCTAAAAGAAGATGCTCTTACTGCTAAGAAACATAGTTCCTAGTAATGTTGTATACAATGAGAAGAAAATTACTATTTAGGCGTTTTCTAATGTTTTATGATGGTTATATTTTGATTCTTTGTTCATTGGTTGTTTTTTGTTAGTTTTAAGTGAAATTTTATGTGACCTACAAAATGAGGATAGAATTAATTGAATATAAAGTTTAGCCTCCTTTTAGTTTAAAGTTGGTAGCAATTATTCTTGATAGCGTTGATAACTTACGAATTATTCTTAAGATATGATGTCTATTGTTTATAAAGTTAAGTTGCTTATAAATTGCTTATTGAGTTTAAGGATTTGAATCAAGTTTCAAGCATATTATTCATTTAAAAAGATTGACACTAAAAAGATCAACAACAATCTTCCCTTCTTACAGTTCTAAGCCTAGCCATTATTGTACTTCACAAAGCTTATGCAAAGCAAAACTACCAACTTTATTCATATTAGGAGATTTAACAGCTAATGTACATACTAACACTTTGATTCTTAAAAGTTAAGTTGGGTTATATTTTTCTCCTAACGACTTCAAATTTTTGAAGTCTAGACCAACTAGAAGATTCAGCAATAACTTTAACAGTTGCAATTTTATTGGCCAATGTACCTTGCTAAAAATGTAGCCAAGTGAAAAGGCTATCGTGTATTTATATTAAACCACTTCTAATTTATGCATGTTATTATGAACCAAATGATAGTAAGTTTGTTGTCTTTTTAATCAACTAAGCTAATGGGGAATAAAAGAAGTATACCACCCCTTTTAGGCATTACAAATAGAACAAATATCCTAAAAATAAGACCTTTAGGGTGGAAAATTTTCCTTTGCAAGTTATGACCTTTTGCATATAATTGGATAAAACAATGTAGGAGCTTAAGGTTTCAAGACTCACCCTTGTCTCAGCTTTCCCTTCTGAACCTTCTTCAATTCTAGTAGGCTCATTTTTAGGATTCACCTATGTCTTTGCATTACCATTTGAAACTTATTTATCTCTAGTTGACTCCAATTCAACTGGTAAAGAGTTGGGTACATTCACTGACAAAGTATGCCCCTCTCAAATTTCAATATATACAACTTCAAGCTGGATTACTTCTACTGATTTCATCGAGCAACTTAAAGTTGATAATCCACCAAAATCTGAATCTAATATTTGTCTAGCTTCTTCTGTTACCTTTAGAATACTTGATGACTCATTGTTCTCAGTAGTTATAAGTTCTTCATGCCACCTCATGTTAAATTTTATGCCAGTAAGAACCCATTATTTAGTAGAATCATTTGGCTTCCAAGGATAGAAGATATGAACCTCTGCCTTTTCCAATTTACCAGTCTCTCCTAGCCTTAAAATTGATAAACTGTTATACAGAGGGGAATTCCTTTGGATTGCAATTCACAATTTTGCCTGTTAGATACACTACATGTTGCAATTTATGTGTCCATGCATATGGATTTCCGCAATGAGCTTGCTAAGTAGCTGAGTCCCTTTATTGTCCATAGCTCCATTGGAAGATTATGGAACTACACCCACATTGGCAGAACTTCAATCTTTCCCTTATCAAACTATAATCTAGGTCGCCATTATTGAAGAAACATAGGCTGGTCAACAATGTGTTAAGGATCCTGTTCCACAATCTTTGTAAGGTTAGACCTATTATTGAACTTAAACGAAATCGTTCCATCTTCACAAAGCATGACTTTTTTAAGTCCTTTTCTTCCCAATCGAGCTTTTGCCTAAGCATTCACAACAAGGAATATAGGTCTCTTGGACCAAAAGAATCCAATTAAAGTGGTTAACCACGCTTAAGCTCCAACTCTTAATAGTTTAACAGAGGGGGAGACAACACCATAGTTAATAACATTATGATAATGTTTTAAGTTACCTATATTGAGCACAATGCAGATTTGTTCTTCCAAGTTCTAGCTGGACGAAGTTCCTTAGGTTTTTTGGTTTCTTTCACAGCATTGCCTCCAGATTTTTTGCCCATTTACACTGATAGCTCTCTGACGAGTGTAGGGAAATCATCTTTTGAGAGGGAAGATTCTTCTTCTTCCATAACCATTTGTAGGGCCTGTGGAAGGTTTTCCCTCAAGGCAAAAACCTTAGCCACCATACGACCGTCAGGAGGACAGAAGAGGGGTAAGAAGATGGGAAACAAAGGCAGGGAAGTAAGCTTCCAGAAATGGTAAAGGAAAGGTTATTTGGTAAATTCAGGTAGAGAGAAGGGAGAGCAAAATCAAGTAGAGAGAAGGGACAGATGCTTGAATGTGTTCTTGATGTGATTTAGTAACTCTTGACAAAGTAGTATATTGTTGCCATTGTTTTCCCTTTCTCAAATTCATTATATGTAGGATTAATAACTTTTCTCAAGTTTTTCCTCATCTATTAGCTAGTATTTTCACTATAACCTTGTATATACCATTACAACATGCTATAGGTCTGAATTCCTCAATTTTGCAAGCATTTCTTTGCTTTGGGATAAGGCTGATGTAGGTTTTGTTCCACTATATCAGGATTTTCCTTTCTTGAAAGAACTCTTTGACAAATTTGACAACACTTTCATCAAAGATGTCTCAATTCTATTGGAAAAATCTTCCATTAAACTCATCAAGCCTACGGCCATTGTTAAGGTGAATGGAGAATATGGAGTCTTTGATGTCCTCTTTGGTAACCTCCTTTGTTATCTCTGGTTATTCCTGCTATGAAATTATTTTTATTTCCCTCGGTAGATCATCTGGAATTTCTTTGACTTTCACATTAATACCAAACTGCTTCTTGTAGTATTCATAAGTGAAACGATGTATAGGAAGATGATGAAACGAATATATTTCATTCATACTTTTCGGTGTGTACAGGAAGGGACTTTTATACTAACATTATTCACCTTATTGGCTAGGTCACCATCTATTCTAACAGAAAAGGACACTGTACAGCTAAGGAAAAATACAGCTAAGGGACCTGTACAAAAAAGGACTGAATAAAATGAGGATGTACGATGTTTTGTGAGTGCGGTGGCCCTTGTAAGGATATTTGCTGATGTGGCCCACGCTCTAGACATTATAGCCCATGACCCGAAGATGAACCCAATTGGAGCAAGATTATCTCTGTCATTTAACAATAAGATATCCTCTTTATGTTATCCTAATAAAAATCCCTTCACCATATGTGAAATGCTTTATCTGGTATTTGTTTCTCCTAGCTTTGATAGAGTTGAAATAGTAGCTTGTGCATCTCTCTCCTTTTTTACGCTAGAGCATCCTTGCTTTTGTCTTAATTCTTAATAGTCCTATTGTAGTTTGCATATTAGGATCGCCTCTTTCCTCCTGAGCTCTTTATCATTGGCTTAACCATTATTTGGTCTTGGCATTTTAATAGTTCATTCAAGGCTTTTTGCTTCTCCATCAATATAAGGTCTTTGGAATCTCTTTTTAGCTTTTCTAAGTTGGCCTTGACAATTATTAATATTTGACAAAGGTAGAAGCTTTGAGATCCTCTCACTTTTATGTTCATCCCCTCCAGAACTACTTCTCTAAAGTTAGGGTGCTTCATCAAATAGTTAAAAATTTTGAAGGAGGTTTTCCTTATCTCTTCATTTTTATGCAAATCTATTATGAAAGGAGTGTCATCTAAGGTGATTTGTTGTCAAATGAAAATTGGGATATCCACTGTGCATTCGTCAAGCTGCTGACAAGTTTTGTCATTAAATACCATTTATCCACTTGCTTGTTGCTCCAAATAAACAAGTTACCAAATGATCTCAAATTAGTTAACCTTGTAGTTTGAACTAGTTTCTAGAGTTGTTTGCATTTCTAGTTGGGCCAATACTTGCTCCTCATGCCTCATTCAAACTAAGGATGCAATTGAAATCCTTTGCAACTAGCCGAGGCATCCTTATACTCTTGTTAAAGCTGATTAGTTGCTCCCATAACTATTATCTTTGGAACTTAAAGTTGGAAGCATACATTATTGATACTGATAGGGAACTATTTTTATCAAGATTATGTTTTAAATTATAATATTGTGCAATTCAGAGTTATGTACTGCACTTTGACTAAAGGCTTCTCCCGCCTGCCCGCTAGTGGCATGAAGCTTCTTCATGGACTCCCTCATGTTCACGACTACACAAGACCACTATATGGGATTGTGTTAACTTGTTCTGTTCGCGACTACACAAGACCCTTTTGGGAAGTGTGCTAGCTCGTTCTGTTTATAGACCTCCCAAACCATTCTGATATGCTTATGTGCTCATGATTTATTTGACAAGATTGATGCATACATGATTTGTGCCATTGTGAAATGTCTGACAAATTGAGAATTTCATGAAATGAG
>JANIJF010000211.1:54727430-54740241 GCA_024520955.1 Erythroxylum bequaertii | reverse complement strand
TCTTACTTGTCAAGGAACATATACATCATGTTGTGAGGGTAAAGAGGACAAATGATATTAGTTTATCCTTAAAGATTGTGGTGAAAGGTGTTGTTTTTAATGTGGTGTGCATTTAAGCACCTCAATTAGGGTTCGATGAACAACTTAAATGTTAATTATGGAGAAAGCTAAATAAGGTGATTCAACAAATCGTCCCCGATGAGAGAGTTATTTTAAGAGGAGACTTTAATGTTCATATAGGGGGAAATTTGGATAGATATTTATGGACTCATGAGGGTTTTGGGTATGGTGATCGAAATGATAATGGGACTAATTTGTTAGATTTTGTGGTAGCATTTGAGTTGGTGATACTAACTCATTTTTAAAAAAACAACGAGCACCTAGTGACTTTTAAGATTAGAGCCACAAAAACTCATATGAATTCATAAGGTAGAGTGATCGACGTAACTGTAGGAATTACAAGGTAATACCTAAAGCTAGCTTGTTAACTTAACATAGATTATTGGTTATATATCTTATAATTAAGGGTTAGAGGAAGAAGAGAAGTTCTAGAAGGTCTACTAGAGTTATATAGTGGAATCTAAAAGGGGATATGACGGAACAACTTAGAGATAGAATAATATATGTAGATGAATGAAAATAGGAAGGAGATGCTAACCAGATGTGAGAGAGAGTAATTTTTTTAAAAAAATTCAACTAAAGAGATCTTAGGTGTTTCTAAAGGGGCTTGGGGTAATAAAATGGAATCTTGGTGGTGGAATGAAGATGTACAAGAAAAGGTTAAAATCAAGAAGGTTGCTTATAAACCTTTGTTGGATAGCACCATAGAGGTAAAGAGGGTAGTTATTAGAGAAAGTTACAAATTGGCAAAGAAAAAGGCAAAGAAGATAGTCTCAAAAGCTAAAAGCATAACTTATAAGAAATTACATCGATTGGAAACTAAAGATGGATCAAATTATATATTTAAGTTGTCGAGACCTAGGGAACATAAATTAAGAGACTTTAGTCAAGTTCATTGTATAAACGATGAAGCAGGGCGGGTGTTCATGGTTGGAAATGACATTAAGAGTAGATGGTAGAGATACTTATATTGCTTTCTTAATGAAGGCATAGAGGACTCTTTAGGTGATTTTATCACATGCATGAGGTTTCATAACTTATTATCGGCAAATCACAAAGGAAGAAATTAAAAGATCTTTGAGGGAGATAAAGAGTGGAACGGTAGTAAGGCTTAATGAGATACCTAAAGAGTTATGGAAGAGCTTAGTCGAAGAGAGTCTTACTTACTTAGCTAAAATTTTTAATGTGATCCTTAAGTCTGCCAAAATATCGGATGAGTGAAGACTTAGTATTCTAATTCCTTTATACAAGAACAAAGGGAAGATCTAAATATGTAATAACTATAGAGACTTCAAACTACTTAGTTACAATATAAATTTATAGGGGAAGGTGATTGAGAAGAGAGTGAGAAAGATGCACCTATCTTAGAGAACCAGTTTGGTTTCATACTGCGAAGGTCCATAACAAAAGCTTTACATCTCTTTAAAAGATTAATGGAATATTAAAGGAAAAGACTAACCTACACATGATTTTATTAACGTAGAAAAGGCTTATGATAGGGTACCTAGATAATTCATGTGAATGTGTTTAGAATTTAAGGGAGTTCTTATAACCTATATACAAGTTATTAGGGATATGTATAAAGGAATAAATATTAAAGTAAAGACGATAGGAGGAGATATATAGTATTTTTCTATCGATGTTTGGCTACATCAAGGCTCCTTATTAAACCTCTTTTTTTATAGTAATGATGGATAAGCTCACAAAGAATATCCAAGGCGATGTGCTTTAATGTATTTTTTTGTTAATAATATTATTTTAATGGATGAAACAAAAGAGGATGTCAATGTCAAGATTCAACTTTAGAGGGCTATGTTAGAGTTAAAGGACTTTAAATTAAGCAAGACTAAGATTGAGTACTTATAGTGTAACTTTTCAGGTTATAGGATGGCTTCCGATATGGACGTAAAGATTGGTTCAGAAGTTATACCATAGAAAGAGTGTTTTAGGTATATAGAATTTATCATCCAAAGCAATGGAGAGATTGATGAAGACATAGTTCACCTTATCAAATCAAGGTGGCTTAAATGGAGAATTATATCGAGAGTTTTATGTTGGAAGAAGATACCATTCAAGCTCAAAAGTAAATTCTATCATTTAGCAATTAGGCCAATCATGCTATATGAGGTAGAGTGTTGGCTAATTCAACAGGAGCATAGTCATAAGCAAATGGTAGTAGAGATGAGAATGCTCTATTAGATGTGCAACCTTATTAGAAGAGATAAGATTGGGAATGTAATCGTAAGAGACAAAGTAAAGGTGGTTAATATTAATAAAAAATTAAGAGAGACAAGGTTATATGATTTAGACAGGTTAAGAGAAGGAATCTTGATGACGCTCTAGTGAAAAGATGTGAGAAGATTGTACCTAGAAACTGTAAGAGATTAAAAAAAGGAAAGTCTAAGAAGAATTAGGGGAGGTAATCAAGAATGATATGGCTCTATTGGACCTTAATGAGGATGTGACTCTTAATAGAAAATTTTGGCATACTAAGATACAAGTAAAGAATCTCACATAAAGAGGTCCTTCTCTTTCTAACATCTTCTTTTAAATCTTATGTCTTGTATTTAGCCTAAAAATTTAATATTTAGTACTTCCCTCTTAATTATTTAGCCTAAACATTTTCTTACTTAGCATAAGCATTTTCTAATTATGGTTTGCTTGTTCTCTTCTTTCTAGTTTGTATATTTATTTACTTATTTGATCTTTTATTTTTATCATTTACCATGTTATATATTTATATAAATATAAGAAAAGAACAAAAAGTGTTTGTAAATTTTAAATTAATAACTATTCCACTAGCCTTCGAGTTATGAATAGAGCTAGTAGTCAGTTGAGAACGTGATATATTCGAGTAACTAGATCGGCATGCATCACAAATGTATGCCTTTGCGTCAAAAGACTATAATGATGTTCTGACCAAGTAACTTACTAAAAACATGACTTAGTCGAGTAACCGGTTCGACATTCATCACCAGTGTTTGCCTCCGTGTAAAAAGCCTAAGTCCATGTTCACAAAAAGTAATAAAAATGTTTTATAATAAAACCTACCAAACTTGTAAGTAGCTTAACTTTTCATAAAAATGTACTTAGGAGTAGTTATAGAGTTGATTGACCAAATAATTATTAATGTGTGTGTACAGTTGAAAGGAGTGAATAAACTTAACATTTAAGTTTTGATTCATATGTATATTTCGACTAGAGCTCCTAGACGCGAATTTTGCATGTTAATAAATTGGAACAACTTGAATGATTGTGTTTAGAGTTAAATTTGTTTCATGAAGTTGAAATCATTACCTCATTATTTCATTATGTGCTTTGTAATTTTGTGTTGTTTGTTTGAGGACAAGCAAATGTTTAAGTGTGAGGATGTGATAAGTGTAAATTGCATTGTGTTTTAGGGCATAGTTCGATATGTGTTTAGCCATTAATTCAATCATTTAGTATGTGTTTAGGTTAGAATTATGTTAGTTAGTTTATTATTTGTGTTTGAAGTGTTTTATGAGTTAGTACACGTGTATGCGCTTAAATATTATATTTTTGAAGTACGTTGATGTGTTTGTTAGTATTTTAGAGTCAATATTGAAGAACGAAGGAGTTTAAGAGGGAACCCGGGCCATAACACATGCTCACAATCGAGACAGAAGGCTCAGATGTGAGCCACGATCGTGGTCCGTGTCAGGCAAAGGCACAAACATTTACAAACTTGACATTTTGAGGGACTTTTTGGACCTCAAAAAAACCCTAAGGTTATCTAAAACATAAAAGACTATTTAAAGAACAACAACTGAAGAAAAGAGAGAGCTTTTTCGTTTAGCCACACTTGAAACCCTAAGAGATAATACCGAGAGAGAGAAAGAAGAAGAACGAACACGAACCTGGCTCGCTGTGCTTCCTAGATTAGTAGGTTTTTCGATGTCACTGCCTTCTATTGGCTATTCCATATCGTATTTTCTTTTCTTTTCGATTTTATTATTGTATAGAATTGAGATGGATAGTATGATGATATGATTTGGAATATTGAAGTTCTTCTAAATTCTTCTTCGGGATTTTATTTTGATTTAATGTTATCCGTGTTAATTTTGTGTTATTTGAATTGGGTATTGTAATTTGTTGCGTTTCTTGCATAATTCAGTAAAAAATTGAGAGGGTGAACTGAATAAAAAACGATTGGATCAGATTAATGAGAGTTAGGCGATTCAATAGAAACCGTAACGAATCAGATTGGTAATTGTGCGGAGAGAGATCCCGTGTAAGACTCGATAGTTTATTAGAGTGCTTTAGATCTAATTAGGATTGTGAATCTTTTATTAATTGAGAGATTACAAATTTCATAATCCAATTAGGATTTATAAATTAGGGTTTAATAGTAAAATTTCATTATCATAACTTGATTAATTTCTCTTATTTGATTTCCACTGTGCTTCTGAATTGCTAAAATTATTTCTTTTGTGTTATTTTTTGAATTACAACTCTTGCCAATCAGTTTCTCGAATTTACTTTTATTGTGAACTTTAATTCCTTTACTTCAATTTCCTTAGCTTTAGATAACATAGACTTATATTAGTCTCCCTTCTAATGAGATTGACACCCCTTATACTACAACCGCGACTTATGATTTTACGGTATTTGAGAACTTATAAATTTTAAAGCTCAAACGATACGATAAATCTTCAAATTTAAGAAAGTAAAAGTACCCACATTATTGAACAATGCAATTTCACATGTTTCAAGCTTATTGAAAAGTTCTTCAAATTTTATTTGAGTAAAGATTGTCCAGCGAACGATAATTAATAAAAAGCCAACAAACCTCAGTACACAAGGCTCCCAGCTTTATTAGGGTTAGGAGAGGTACATTAATTATATGCAACCTTCTTTTTGTATTTTTACTAAGAGACTATTTCCGTGATTCAAATTTGTGACCTCTTATAATCACATAAAAAATAACCTTACCAATTACTTAAAAACTCGCCCTCAAACAGTAATTAATATAAAAATTGGTTATTTAAAGAATAAATTCATATGATTACCATCCTAGTTTCCATTGGCCGTTTAATCTAAAGAATGACAATAGATATACATATAAAACATAGCACAAGATCACTTGTACCAGTTATTCTGGTCCTATTCTGTGCCACTTCATCTTAGCCACACATTTATATGAATCCCACAAAAATATATGGTTGAGATAGAGTAGCACAGAATAAGACCAGAATAACTGGTACAGGCCATTACATCCCAGAAATATGGCTACACCCAGCAACCAAGGTACAGACAAAGTCCAAAGTATCTATCATTATTATAGTCACATCAATTTGAAGGTATAACTAGCTAGGACGAGAAGTTATGCCTTTCACTATGTGTTCATTGTATCACTGGGAGTACGCCACGATTTTAGGCTTATTTCGTGTCTATCATACGCGGATGGAAGTTCAGCCAATTTCACATCTCTCAGAAGATTTTATATCATATCTTTAGATAAGACAGCCTGATTAAGATATTAATGTCAGTTAATTAATGGTTCCAACTTTTCCAAATGGGCTTGAACATGCAGGTCCCGAAGAATAAAGGGAAATGAGGAGCCTTTTACCTTTCTTTTAAGTTTTAAAAGACTCCACGGATCTATTAACTAGTTAAACTTCAAATTTCTTTCGTAAACCCTCAGCTTTTCATCGTTCACTAGTAGTTTATTGGTCAGGCCCTTTTCTTGTAATATAGTTAAACTTGTACAAACTAACTGAATCAACTCTAAATGTACTATGACAGGAGGGAAACTCCCGTTTAATGTAATCAAAGCACCCGGAGATAGTTATTGAAGAATAAGGACAAGTAACAAAGGCAATTAAAACTTTGGATGGGATATGATCAATCGGAAAGGACCGAGAAAGAAGTCGTCTGACTTTGAGAATAGCGGAAAGAGACTTGGAGAAAAAGATGGTGTCCATATTTAGCATAGTGTTGGAGTGTAAGGAATAAATAGTAGCAGTAGAACTGTAATGAAACTCCTGTCCTTGGAATAATTATTCTCTTTCAGAGATTCGTTTGGGAAAGAAGCACAGAGAACCCACGTTGCAAAGAACCCTACTTTTGTTGTTTATATGAATGATGAGGACTGATTCCACTCTACTATATACAATATTCTCTTTTCCTTCAATGATTATGAATGCCACTCAACCATGGGTAAAAGGGTTTTATCCAGTCAATTACTTGTGTAAGAGGCAGTGATTAGTGATATTAAATCTAACCTATGCTGGATTAGGCATAACCTGATCTTAAGAAAAAGATAATTAATCACCGTAATTGCCAGCATCATTGCATTTTTCAACGAGTTTTGTGTTTAGTTGTTCACATTATAAAGAGGCAACCCGGGAAAACAAGTTGAAAATTAGCAATTAATGTCATATGAGTTTTGAGAGAGAACTCGTCAGCTGTCTTTAGTATTTTACTTGTACGATGAACTTTTATCTAGGGGGAAAAAAACAGAAGGAAGAAGTATAACATCTCTCTTTTATCTGTGCAAATACACAAAATGAACAGCGGAGAGGAAAGAAGTCGGGAAATTAAAGGAGCCTCACGGTGAATTTTTATTCATGATGTTGTGTAGTAATCATCTAATACTGCAAAAAAAATCTCTGTTTACCAAAAAAGGAAAAAAAAAAAGAATGAAGCTGACAATCCTGTCTTTAATCCGTGTTCAATGTCCTCAAGTAGAAAATCTGTCTTTAATCCATGGTAAATACATTAAGATTGCAGTTGACAGCATTAGAATGGGCATTATTATTTGTAAACTGATTATATGTTCAAATAAAATTGGAACAAAGTTAAAATTGTAATTTCATCTTATGTAGACCCACTTTCCCGCAGATCTCCTGGTGTTGAAAAGATGAAAATGCATAAATAACCACATAAAATCAATGCTGCGGCCTCCTGTCCCGGTATCAAAGCCACAAAAACCGGAATTAGAGGATTATTGAATCATTAACCTTAAAATTCAGATCATTTCCGATACTTGTCTTTAACATAACGTAACAATAACTTCTTCCACATTTTTAATTGATGACACACCATACGGTCAGGTAGGCAAAGGTCGATGATGATCACCACCTCCAGCCCCCAACTCCACATAAATTGATGTTTAGAAAACAAAAACTAGGCCAAATTTATTTATTTTTGGACCTTGGATGTTACAAAATCAACGCAAACAAATACAAAACGGAAATTCTGTTCTTTAATCAGAGAGTTTGTGTAGACATAATAAATACTTCACTGAACCACAGCTACGGAACAGGATTTTGGAGATATTTGGGAATTGCGTATCCGCAGAAACATGACTTGTTATAGTAAGAGACCAAGAGTTACAAAACTCAGGAAGCTAATGTCGTGAAGCCTTTGCTTGTAACTTCTTTCTCATGTCCGCTGCCTCTAAAGCCCTGACCGCGCTCCAGAATCAATCTGACAGAAGCCATAAGAGTCTAAAACCCTTATTCAGTTTCCACCTGTGTGAGGCTGATTATTACTTGGAGTCTTCCTAAAAGGAATGATTGGCCACCTTAGTGAGGCTAAAATAAAGTGCACGAAGACAAAAGTTGCGAGATGTACCAAAACCTTGAGAATTTAGTTTCTACCAATTTCCTGCAGGCCACAAAATCCTTCTGTTGAAGCGAAGCGAATCGAATGGCACATTTCACACAAGCTGTTACCCTTTCGTCCTCCGGGATAATCATCATTTTGATGCTTATCATTATAAGATTATTTAAAATACTGTATATTATTTGTTTCTTCGCTTATAAAACGCAAAGAAAACGTCTACAGGACAAGGCTCCAGAGAGAAGTCGTGAATATACTATAACTTGGACATAATTCGTATACAGAAAGCTTTCTAGCTAGGTCGCTAAAACGAGTAACTGCTTGCAATAATGCTGTGATAATTAATCATCATAGTTAAACACTATCCAACATTAAGTGAATAAATTCAACGTTGAGCAGAGCGTTACCTCATCATAAGTCATATGGCTTTTTAAGTTGAGGAATAGAATAAAGAGACTGGTATCCACAAGCCATACTATATGTGAATCTTTCGCGTGAGAGACTAAACTAGATAAATAATATACAGATGACAGGACAAGACAAAAAGTAAAGGGAGCTCCCTTCAGTCCAAGCACAGGACGCTTAAGATTCAATTTGTCTCCCGCATCATTCACACATTTACTGAGTGCTCTGCTCGCCTCTTAAACTCAGTATTTGGATGAATGAGTCGGCAGGTAATTAAATCCTACTGCAACCTATGAGTGGACCAAAGGAAACTCTCTTATCTGTTAATAATCGTCGAGACAAGAACAGTAACAACACTTAACTTGTTAGATGTAGAACCAGCTTTAAAATGTACAAGCAATGCCCGCATAAGTTGAGATCAAAGAGATGGTTAGCTCTCAGAATAATTGAAACACCCTCTAGTCACAACCCTAAAAGATATCCCATATCCTTTCAGAAAGAACAAAAAAGGATTACTTCCCTTTTAACGAAATTGCAAACCAATTTTAGCAATCATTAGTACTTTGAAACTAAATGACTATGGACGTCAGGAAGTTGGAAATTGGAATACATGCACATACAGAGGGAGACAACAGGGGAGACAGAGAGAAAAAGAGAGCGAAGGAACATATCTCAGCGACGTCAATATGGTAACGAACTGGATTAGAATGAAGCATCCCTTCGCTGCTATATCGAGGCAAAATACTTCTTACGGTTACTTTAGGGGAGAGTCATGGGCTTATATAGGGGAAGCGAAGGTAGAGTTCAAAAACCAATTTGTACGTATAGAATGCTGTATAATAATTAAATGAATAAACTACATAAAGAAAGCCATATTCATATTCTTGCTTTATTTTTAGCCTTCTATGATCACGTAGACCCTCCTGCCAATCGTTTAAATCATGGGCAATCTATCCATATGCCGTCCAGCTTTAGCACTTTAAAAAATCTATTAGTAAAAGCTAATAAACACTTTAAAATTAGTTATAAAAAAAGGGAAAACAAATTACTTCCGGGGCATGTTTAAATGTGTTTTTATCAGGTAAGCTTTTGTCAGCAGAATTTTTTTAGAAGAATTTTTCTAAGAAGTTATTTAACTGTTTGATTGTGATTTAAAAAGAATTTTTTTAAAAAGAGCTTTATATAGTAAATTGTTTGGTAACACAAAAATAAAAAGCTTTTTATTAATTTAACTATATTTTATTTTGTAATAAAAATATTTATGAATATAAATAATATTTAAAGTATATTAAATAATATGCAAAGTACAATATATTAAGTTTACATTTGATTTGAAATTAATTAACCGTTGATCTCAATTTAAATTATATATATCAGGGATGTGTTCAAATATTTATTTGGCAATTTATAGGTTTAAATATATATAATCCTTATCATGTAGTTGATCGATATTATAGCCCATGTTCCATTCAAAAAAAAAAAAAAGAGGCCATGTTAGTAGTATGCTAATATTTAAATTTTAGTTTATTTTTCAAAAAAGAATATTTGAACTTTAAATTTTATTTTTTTAATAATCTCCAATTAAATATTTTTTGTCATATGAAAGGATAAATACATTAACTTCTCATTGAATTCACGTCTTAATATTTAAATTAAAATGATATTCTTATCTTCCCGTTAAAATTAGGTTAAGGTAATTTATACTGGCAACGTACCAAATCAATTAAAAAAATGTTAACAAATGGAATCATACAAGATAGTTTTTTTTATAATAAAATCATATTTTTAAGCTTCATATGAGAAAAAAATTTAAATAAAATTATGTATATCTACAATTTCAACTGGTAGGATAAAATCACCCGTTTTAGGTAAAACGTAAATTGCTCTCCATAATTGTTTTCATTAGCATAAGACATTAACAGAAAATAGCTTCATGATATATTGATTTGAAACCTTGTAAAATTGTCCGATTTAATGTAAATAATTTTCATGAGATAAATGACATATTCAACTTGAAATTCAATTTACTATTTTCTTGATGAACCATTTCATCTTTTAAAAAATTGTAATACCGAAAGCTATTGTGTTTTTTTTAAATCTCTATCTATTCATTAACAAATTTCCCATAACGGCGGGGCTGAAATTGATGCTTTGGATGTGAATTGGCATTTGTCGGCATCTATCTGTAATGTCTTTTGCTCCATTTCACTAAATCTTGACATAATAAATGCTGGCACTTAGACAATATGAACGAACACAATATGAACAACAACGTATCATAACCTCCGTCGGTTATGTTTATTCTCATATAAAAGGAGAATTAAGAGAGTGGAAAATTTTTTCATTGCAATTACAGAGAAAAACTCTCTCATTCTTTCTCACGTGAAACACACCATCAAGGTTTAGAGTTTGGAGCGTGGATTAACGGTGACTCTAATAGCCAACCGTGAAATGTGGATTAGCAAACGGAGAATCGATCAACTACTTCCGCATTAAGGTCAGTCCTTATAAAATTTCTATGATAGAATTTTATCATAATTTTGTGGACTAGCATAATAAACATAATTTTATACAAATCCCGATTAATTAGATGTCAATGGTACTTCTCTCATACATGTCATTGGGCATGTGTTCATGGGCTTGCTATGATAGGTAGGCTTGACCTATGTATTGTAATGCACAGGAGGTCCTACTACTAGCCAACCTTAAATATAGTCACCCCATTGAGAACTGTATGGGTTTTCTAATCAGGGTTTGGAATAGCAGTAGTCAATTCTCTGCATCTCTGTCACTTCGCTTCATATAAAACAATGATGGATTCAATTGTTTCTCAATTTCCAGGTCTTTGTCTATCCAATTATTGAATCTAGTATGTTACAATCCTAGGATTAATCTAATTATGTTGATTAATTGTGAAATTAATCTGTAATTTCAAATTGATTTTTCTTCAATTAGTATCAGAGCCAATTAACCCTAATTGTGGCTGCTAATTTTGGGTAATTTTCGAGATGTTAATTTCATGAAATTTGGGGATTTTCATATTTTGTTTTTTGTGAAATCGGTTTTGTTGTGATTGATTTGTTTCGATTTGGTGTCAAATAGTGTGTTGAATTTTCTGTTTGTTCTTTAAAACCCTAGAACTCGAAAACAAACCATGAAAACCATTTTTTTTTTCAAAAAATCGTATCTTTCGAATTTTTCCGAACATATTCAGTAGCTTTTTTGTGAAATTGATTGAGATATTTAATAGATCTTTAAGTTATGAATCTAATGACATCAATTTCGTTGAAAATGGATCAAAATCGAGCAAGATATGGATATTTATCTAAACCGGGTCGGATGACCAGAATTACAGAGTTCCGGATGAAGAAGACGCAGCTCGACTGGACTGGTCTTTCCCCACGCTCGGTGGGGGCGTGTGGAGGCGCATGCGATGTCCTCCGTTGACCATTTTCCCCAATTTTTGTATGTTTCCTCCATTCACCCAGTTCTAATTTATGGTATTTTTCTAGAATTTTTTGAAAACTAGAAATATTTATTATTATTTTTCCCGAATTTAAAATTAATGAAAATATAATGTACTCTCCAAATTTTTCCTTGAAAATTTTTGTACTTGTTTATGATATTATTTGGGCTTCTGGGGTATTGTGTACTCTCAGTGGTAGTATAGTTATGCACCAAAATTAATTTTGGATGTCATTTATGCATATAATGTTATATTATATGATTACTATGGTTAATTTTGTAATTGTGGTTCTAACTAAAACCTATGGGCAAATCTTGGGATATGTTATTGGACTATTGTCATTCACTTTGTGTAATTGTGAGGTCGCCTATTGTGAGACCAATTATTACAAAATGCTATTGTGATGTTGTAATTGGGCATACATTAGATACTATGTTAATAATGCACTTACCTTATCGGTTTGTTTTTATCAATGTGGTTTCTAATGCTTTGTTTAATTCATTGAATTATGTCTTTAATTTTTCAGTAACCTATTGATATTAGCTTAGCTTTAGGGAATAATTTAATGTTCTGGGTGATCTGCGTTGTAATTCGGGACCCTTAGGCAGAATTGCAATTGCATGAGAACCCAGCTATGTTGTTTACCAAATTTTGCTAGTTGTTGATACATTGGCTATATCTCCCTGCTTTGTATCAATTTCTAGCTTTGAATTCTTTGATTAAGCTGAATGGGACCAATTATGAGGACTGTCTTGAATCCTTGAACTTTTTTTTGTCATTTCTAATGTTGATGTTGCTCTCCTTGAGGATGAGCCTGCACAACCCACTATTGAGACATTCGCCGCAGATAGAGCTAAATATGATAAGTGGGTTCGTTCTAACAAGATTTGTTTGATGACCATCAAATACATAATGGAGAAGACTATTAAAGAGAGTATCACTAATGCCAAAAATTATCTAATACAATATCCAGTGGTTGATCATCTATTTTCTTCTGAACTTGCCCAATCTGAATCAGTATATATTTCAATTGTTCTTTGATCTACTTCCTTAAATAGTAGTCCTTTTCCTGGAGTACCTTTTAGATACCGTAGGATCTTATAGACTGTCTCCAACACTCACAGCAACACTCAAGTCAAGTATTTAGTACCATTGTCAATATGAAGGATTTAAATACTAGTGAGCAAACCAACCATTAAAATTAAATAGCCACCTGGCCTCAGCTCATTGTAC
>JANIJF010000211.1:54659140-54672452 GCA_024520955.1 Erythroxylum bequaertii | reverse complement strand
GATTTCCTTCACGTTATCCTTTATATCATAGACTTCATTAATTCAATTTAATATCGACATAAATTTATAAATAAATGAAAATCAAATTAATGAAAATTGTCTTTTGCTTTATTAATCAAAATAAAGTTTGTGCAAAAGTGCTAAAGGTGATTGCTTTTAGAGTACTACTTTAACAAGAATTTGATCTTAATTATATGTTTCAAGGGTTGTTTAATGTGTTTGATGATGAGTGGTGATAGATAGGAAAAATTGAAGAAAAAATAAATAAAGAGCTAGAAATTACGATCTGACATGATGACGAATGAGACGCACAGTTGTGCACGAAGTGGTAGCGTAGAATGAACAATTGTGACAAAGAACTGGTGAAAGGTCATATATATGATTATGCATGGGATGCATGATTGTGCAAGGAGCTTTTTCAAGTTATAATTTTTTATACTTTTAACAATTTGGGGGCTATTTTTGGAGCAAAAACATGTGGAGAGAAAAAAATCCTATAAGGTTTAAAAGTATAAAAACAAGAGAAAAACACCAAAAGGCGGCTAAAAACAAAAAAAAAAGGAGTTCAAAAAGAGAGAAATTTGAAGAAAAAAGTTGTTAAATTCCAACTCAAGGCAAAGAAAAGAAGACACCCAGATTCAATTCTCTACTATTTTCTTTTATTTACTTACTATTATTGAATGATAATAATGATTCAATTGGTATATATAGTTACATCTATGGATTGCTAAATTCTTTTTAGGAGTTACTCTTGATTTATTTTGTTAAATTTTACATTCGGGATGTAATGAAATAAGCTTGTGATGTTTATTGCCTTATATTCAATTTAAATCAAGAGATTAGATTGAATTATTTATTTTGCATTGCATAGCAAGAACCAGTACCTCAATAGACCTATAAACATCAAATTAATTGGCAATTGAAGAGATATTTTAATCGTTTATTAGTTACCTATAAGATTCCTTCAAATCCAATTGCATGGTTAGGAAGAGTTTTGATAGATCGAGAGGTCACAATTCAATCTCTATCTATTGTAATTGAGATTATTTGGTTAGATCTCGAGAGAGGGTAATCATAATTATTGGATATCTAGGGCGTCAAGTAGTATTAAATCAAAATGGTGAAGTGAAAGCGAATAAGGATAGAAGTAATTCCTAGTTTTCATTATTGATCAATCAACCGATTCACTATTGCTTATTTCATTGTTTAAATATCAATTCTTCGTTTTTAGTTTAATTTTTAGTAATTTATCTTATTTTTTACCTCATACAAAATTTAAAGAATTTTTGGTTGACTATTACAACCTTTGTGGAACGATACTTTTTATACTAAAAGATATGATATATATACTTGCAGTAAAGAAAGTTTTTTTAACTTAAATAAATTTTTGGCATCATTACCGAGAATTTTTTTGTAGCATTTCTATTTAAGTTAACTTGATTTAAGGATTTTAACACATTTTTTATGTGATTGTAAGTGCATGAACATAAGATCTACTAAAAGTTTAAGCAAACTTATAGACACACAAGTATTTGATATCACTAAACAAAAGAGAGCGATTCAAAAAGAAAGACACCAAGAAGTAATAAAGAGAACAATGGTGGAGTAAAGGAATAAAGGAGAATAACAAAGAATCCTTATATACTCTATAAGGCTAGGGTTTAATGCTAGGCAACAATGAATAACAAGACCATTAGTGCAGATTAATACTTTTGAAATTAAAATGGCGTTGCTAAATATGATACAAACTAATGTCAAGTTCTATAGACTAGCCAATGAGGATCCTAATGCCCATTTAGCCAAATTTTTGGAAATTTGTGACATATTCTAATACGATAGGTTGTCAAAAGATGTAGCCAAGACGAGGCTCTTTCTGTTCACACTTAAAGATTGAGTCAAGACATGGTTTAATTCTCTTAACCTAAAGGATGTTACAACATGGGAGCAACTAGTGTAAGCCCTTTTGGCTAAATATTTCCTATTGACAAAGACCATTAAGATCATAAAGAAGATAAACAATTTCCAATAAAGCTAAGGGAAGTCATTGTGTGAAGCATGAGACAGATTCAAAGAGTTGCAAAGGAGCTGTCTATTTCATAAATTGACCAAAGAGTTCCTTTTGCAAACAATCTACAATGGTGTGAATTTGTCTATACAAAGTACCATAGATGTAGCAGTTGGTGGTTCTCTAGTGAGGAACACAATTGATGTTATGCATGTTTTTTTGGAAGAGATAGAAAATATCAATTTTCTATAGACATCGGAGAGGAATAAATAGCAAATAACCTTTAAAGGTCATAAAGAAGTGCTTTTGGTGGATACGACGACAACGTTATTGGTTGAAGTAGCAAACTTAGCTAAACAACTTAATAGCCTGAAAGCCACTTCTTCCAACCCACTCAAGGTAGTTTAGCACAAATATGAATTATGTGAACTAGAAAGTTATGTCTCAACTGATTAAGCATTGAGTAGCTAAACTATATAGCAACATAATATGGTCAGGGTAGTAATAAACCTTATTTAAATACTTATAAGCCTGGGGGAAAATCCACCCAAAATTTTATTTGTCTAATAATGATGCAGGGAATCCAATGAGAGCTTAAGGCCCACTAAGATTTTAGAAAGATAGGCTCAGTTTATTGGAATCAAAGATGGAAAAGTTGATGGATGTTTCAAATTCCAAATTTATGAACCAAGATGAGAGCCAAAAGAGGATGGAAAGTAAGTTCCATCAAATTGCAAAGAACTATGCATCTTCCATCCATAATTTAGAGGTTCAAGTGGGATAATGAGCTAATACATTGTCTATAAGAAATATGAGGAGTCTCTCCGGCAACACAAAATCTAATCCAAGGTAGTAACTAAAGGCCATCACATTTAGAAGTGGGAAAGAGTTGGAAGAACCAACCAAGAAGAAAGTTGAATCATACCAAATAGAAAATTAAGAGAAAAAGGACAAGAAAAAAGAGAAGAAAGAGGAAACTCCATATGTTCCTCCCCCTCTATATGCACCAAAGATTTCATTTCCACAGAGACTACAGAAAAATTAAACGGATGTGCAATTTGCAAAGTTCATAGAGAAGATAAAGAAATTGCAAATCAACTTATATTTTGTGGAAATTTTGGAAAACATGCCCAAGTACGCAAAGTTCCTCAAAGATATACTATCAAATAAGGTAATTTGGGAGGATAATCAAAAGGTCTCTTTAATTGAAAGCTGTAGCTCCATCATTATTAGTCATATGTCTTTAAAATCAAAGGACCAGGGAGTTTTACCATACCTTATATTGTTGGTAATTTAGAATTGACTAAATGTTTATGTGACTTAGGTGGAAGTATTAATCTTATACCTTTATCAACTAATAGATTAGTTGTTAATAGTCTTTATAAAGGTAGTATTATAAGATAGGAATTTTCATGGTCCAATAATCAATAATTCAATTGCATAATAAAGATTTAAAATTTAAGAATACTTAGGGGGATTCATCATCTAGGTACTATTTATTTAATGTCAACTTTTCCAAGTATTTTCCTTTGTCTGAGGTCAGTATTTTTCAATCTTAGTTTAGTTTTTTAGTTTAAATTTTAATTAAATCCATAATATGTTTCGATAGTTAGATAATAGGAAAAAGGTTAACACTAATACTTACAATCCTTATGGGATTGATCTACACTTGCTCATGCTAGCAACAGTTACACCGTGCACTTGCAATTTTAAAATTCATAAATTCTTATAAGTTTAATAATAAGTCAATCAAGTTTTTGGCACTATTGTTGGAGATTCGTAATATTAGTAATATGCATGTTAAAGTCTAGTAACTTTAAGTGTAAGGTTTTTAAATTTGCCTAACTATTTTCAATGGTGCACACATTTACAGAGAGTTACACGCTCGTGTAGACTTGCATGGTTAGATATATGCCCATGTAACAGACTATGTAAGTCTGCGAAAGTTTACATGCTTGTTTTTAATTTTCAAGAGTCAGTCACTTACATGGTCAGCTACACGGTCATTAAGTCTGAAATAGTTTTAATTTTGCTCTTCCTTCTTCATTTTTCTTATTCTTTCTTCTCTCTCTACTCTCCTTTTGTCACCACTCTCCCTCTCTAACCTATATCAGCATTTTTCTTGCCAATTTGAGACACCCAAGTAAGTATTCTTATTAATTTCACTTGTTTATGCATGAATAATTGGGTATTTTGAAAGTTTTAGGGATTTTTCACCACAAACAAGCTAGGGTTAGACTTTTGAGATTTTGCGAAAATTTGCTTGATTTAGTGGTCAATTATGGTTTAATAGTTGAATTTTATCCTTACCCATATGATTTATTAATTCAATTTGATGAATTGCATGTGTATTGGATAAAATTTCACTTGGAATTGCGAATTTGTGTGATTTTACTCATTAATTGTTAAATTGTGATATTTTTGTGTGAAATTATCAGTAATTAATTTTTAATAGTTAATTGAAGTTGTTTTATTTTTAATTTAATCTCAATTTTGATTTTTAGATTAATTCAATGTTTAATTTTGTTAATTTTGCATAATAGTTATATTAGGTTTGTTAATTTCAATTTTGGGGTTAATTTTGTAATTTGATAATTAGATTAGTTTTATTTGTTAATTACAATATTTTTATTTCACTTTTGTCATTAATTAGGTTAGTAGTTAATTTTCTGATTATTTTGTTTTATTTACTTATTATTTGCATCAGATTATTCGTTTGTGATTTTGCAATTTGTTCAATTGTCAATTTTCTATTTGATTTTCACATTTAACAAATTAGTGAGCATAAGAAACAAGTGTGGGGAAAGGGTATTTTCATAATTTATCTATGGCTGTCTCACATTTATTAAAAGTTTCAAGCATAATGATGGGACCACGAAGCGCAAAAGAAGTACCAAGGAAGGACAATGAGGTAAAGGTCCTCTGGAGACTCGATGGGAGCTTGTATAGTCCAACCACTAGAGCAACCTTTAATGCTACTTTTTAATGCTACGACATATAAGGAGCAATATCAACAACTCAAGGAGAAGACATTTGTAATAGGCTGTATTATTGACTGAGGGGTGTTGGGAGAGGTCGGTTTGGTCTAGTAGGTTCATGGAGAATGGTCCCATTTTTTGAGATCATTGAGCCCTTATACTAGGAGCTAACACTTGAGGTGTTCTCCACGTTCTTTTTGGAGAAAGGATGACACCACTAGGACTGACCGAACATAATCCAATTCCTACTGCTAGGGAATGTGATCCGAATGAGCTATTTAAAGTTTTCCATCATGATGGGGTTGTATGACCAAGAGTTTGTGGGGATGCAAGCTTACCTAGCCTTATAGATAGACTTATCGTATAGGATGTCCTCTCGACAATTTTAAAGTACAATTATCGAGGAAGGTGACCACGATTTAAGTAGATCCAAGGCCTCATCTCTGATGGCGTTGTCAAAAATTTGGATGTGTTATACCTGTAAAGCATAAGTGAGAGGATGATAATACACCTGGGGCATACATTAGTCCAATTTATCTAGCATCAAAGCAAGGAGAGGAAGGTCAACATAATTTGTGTTGAGCCTTACATGATAAGGCTTGCACAATGGATATGGGTCTTCAACAGATTACCAACGATGCGACTAGTGGGTACCATGGCCGTGCTGAATCTCAAAGTGATGAAGCACATGCATATGGTGAGCAAATGGTAGGGACTTGCGGGTGACATCTACCACCTGATTGGCTTTCTTAACGAGCCAAAAGCATCAAAAGGAGCCATACATAACTGAGTAGCCACCGCAGCCATATTCACTGCCATCCTAGATGGGATGGGTGGCATAAAAGGAGGATAGAGCGGAAGTACCAAGGATGTGGACGTCACAACCGGACCAGCTGAAGATAGCTAAACTGGAGAGACATATAGGGTAAGTTATGGGTACTTAATGTACTATCCGAGTATAGAAATAAGAGATTATGGGGAGGATAGGACATCTTAAAACCTATAATAGATGGATGGGAAATCTATTGATGCAAATGGTGAGCCATCAAAGGTTAACTTTTCAACTTCCACCATTTGGAGCAGCTACATTGTCATCAATTCCTCCTCATGAGTTGAGGACCCTCTAGAGTCACAATAGAATTAAGGGATGCTTAAATTTTGGTTTTTCTTTTATTTTTCTCATTATTTATGTATTTTTCTTATTTTTCTTCCTTTTGTTATTTTCTTTTGTCTAAACATTAGTGCAATGTATATTATGTTATTTTTATTTTCAAATATCTTATTTATATCCTTTATTGTTATTTTTATTTTCTATTATCTTTTTATTCTTTTTTGTTTCTATTTGCAAGGATTATTGTATCTAATATCGGATGGATCCCTCATCAAATTTAGAACTCTAAAATTCTCATTATTCAATGAAGTACTAGATTTTAACCCTTTCATACCTTTTATTTATCTATGCTTATATTGTATATGTTGAGGATAATGTACTATTTTAAGTGTGAGGAAGGTATTTCTTATGCTTATTATAATCTTTGCTATTACGTTTTATTAACTGATATCCCAAATTAGTTAAAATCTGTCTATGGAGTAACAAATTTTGAGACATAGCCTTTTTCATTGATTATATCCACATTATTAGCCTTTACCTTATCTTTCTTGAAGTCTTTTTATTAATTTGACCCTTAAGGTTATTTACATTACTTGATTGTTTGAAACTTAAGATTTGAAAAGGTTTAATGTTTCTTTAATTATTAGTAAATGATGAATGCTTTTATTAATTGATATAAAAAATTTGTGTTAAAGCTATGGTACCAATGGATTTTTTTTTAAATGTGAGGGACCTATATTGTGAAGAATCAAGTTTCTTAAAATCTTGTTCTTGTAAATTTCCTTCAATATTATCACCCTTTTTATTATCCCTATCAGATGCTAACCTAAACCTCATAAAAAACTTTCACTAAGAACTTTTGATTTTTGTTTCTAGCTTACTTATAAATGGCGGAGATATGATAATATTGCAAGTTTATAGTTAAGAATTCTGTTATGCATCGATTTGAGAGTTCTTAAACTTTTCACCTGAAAAACTAGATGACACCTTGGCAATGGTGTAAAAATTTGTGCTTTTGATTTCAAAAAGATTATCGATGTGATTATTATTGATATTGATGATATATGTATATTTAACTATAATTATACACCTATATTTGATTTTTTTGCTTGATATTTTATAGTTTTGTTGTATATTTGGTACTTAATTCACTTTAAGTGCATTTATAGGTTATAATTGCCTTATTGAAACAAACGGAGAAGAATTTGGATGAAAACATGGCATAAAACGAAGATTTGAAGCAACTGAGGACCTATATGCTCGTGTAAGTATCTATAAACGTGTGAAGACTAAAGAAATTGAGTTCTGGTCATGTGTAGTTACATGATCATGTATACTAAGATACACAGTCGTGTATGTTACTCATTTAAAATCACAAATTCAAGTAATTTTGATTATACACAGTCTCACACATGCCTGTGTAAGAAAACGTGTATATTTCAGGAACCTTAAATTTTACTATAAAAGGACATAAGCGGAGGCAAAGAAAGAAGAGCTAAGTTTTGTAGTCGTTTTAAGATGTAAAACACCTAGAGAAGCTACAATTTTGATCAAGGGACGAGGAAAACATGAAGAATACATCAAGAGATCCATTAAATTGCAACATCAAACCTCAAACTTGCAAGAAGATTCACTAGAAGAAAAAGGGATATTTAGAATTATTATTCCTTTTTTTATATTAGTTTTTCTTCTAGCTTATTTTTATTTCATTCTCTATGATTATTAACTAAACATGATTAAAATCTAGGAGTGATGAACCCTCGTTTGGGATAAAAATATGTTTTAATATTTTATTTAAAGCAATTATATTAATTGATTATTGTGATTCAATTATGCATTTTGATCTTGTTCTAATATATCTGAAATATTAGTGCACATTTAAGGTCATACCTAATAGCAGAATTTATAAATCGATAAAGCAATCTAAGGGTTTTTAACTAGAAAGATTCCTGTTAATCAACTGATGGATTAGTTGTTAATAGTCTCGAAGGAGTTATTAATATAAGATAAGAATTTTATATTGATCTTTCTTCGCATTTTACTTGTCTTGCATTTATAATTGCTTAATCTTAATTTAGTTTATTTGTTGATCTTTATTTTTAATTTAAACAAAAAATATGATTCTTAGGATACATAATAGAAAAAGGGTAACTACTAGTATTTACATTTTCTATAGGATTGACCTGTACTTGCCTTTGCTAGCTACAGTTATGCCTTGCACTTGCGAATAAATTAATATTGACCTTAACCCATTAAGATTCAGTCAAGTTTTTGGTGCTATTATCAGGGACAATAATATTAGGAAAGCCTAGATTCTGTTAGTCTTACATTATATTTTTGTATTTATTTTATTTTATTTTTCTTATTTTCACTTTATTTTGACTTATTTAATTATCTTTTGAACTTCTTTACTTTGATGTTGAGTTTGTGGTTTATTGTTAGGATTTAAAATTTATTGTCATAGCCACAACTCATAATGGAAGGATGGAGCGAACTGTACTCTTATGGGAACTACGATATGTCATCGCAATATGAACATATTGGAAAGAGATGTTTCTTGACATGATTTCAAAAGTTAAATCAAATTCCAAGCTGTGTTATGACATTTGTGAGAGTAACCATCACAATCATAAATGTCGGACACCAACCTATATGTGGGAGCAACCAATCATGCAATACCAACCTCGCGGTGCACTACAAGAGAGTATTTATAATTTAGAGTGGAGTAACTCTTACACTTATGGATGGAATGATTACACTTCAATAGAATATTTATAGCAATAAGCACCTCGAGTTAAGAAGCCAATTCTGGAAGATATGATTGCCAAATTTGTTCAAGAATCAAACATGAGGCATCAGAGAATAGAGGCTCATATACATAATATGGTGAATAGGGTTAGTTAGCTGGTGAAGATATTATCTAACAGACTACAGGGGAGTTTGCCTAGTACTACTAAAACATATCCTAAAGAACGTGGAATGTCAATCACCTTGAGGAGTGGAAATGAGCTTCTAAAGGTAGAGGACGAAGAAGAAAAGGAAGCCTTTGTCCAAGAAGCAGAAGTTGAGAAGTGGCAAGAGATGATCTAAGAAAAAGAAAAGGAGGAAGCCTTTTTTTCAGGAAAAGGAAGAAGGAGAGTGGACAAAGGCAAATGAGGAAAAATTTGACAGAGGAATCAAATAAGGAAACTACTTGTGAATCATTGATAGTCACCTTAAATACAAAGGGTTCCACTTCCTCCAAGACCTTAACCATCCGACGTGGTATTGGGTCTTCGTCTTAGTTTCCACTTCGTCTTACTTTTGTTTCTGCTCTTCGTCTTACTTTTGTCTTCGCGCTTCGTCTTACTTTTGTCTCCGCGCTTCGTCTTACTTTCTTCTCCGCATCGTCTTACTTTCTAATATTATTATTATTTGATTTTCATCAAAATTATTAATCGTAACTACATCTTCTACTTGTCATGCTATTTAGTCGAAAAGGTTGTTAAAAGATTTTTATTTAGAGTGAATTTAAGCAACACAAATCATTATTGATAACAAATTTACTCAAGCCTTAACAAAGAATCAAGTGTTTCATAATAAGAACAAATATATTGATGCAAGGTTTTAAGTAAAATGTATGAATTATCCCTTGATATTTCCTAATAGGTCTAAATTAATTCCTATTGTTATTTATGGTATCATGTTATATCTTAAAAATTTTCAAATACATCCTAAATCTAAATAAAGTTAAGTTTTTTGACAACTTCTAATATATGGGTTGTTAATTTAATGTATGTGATGTTACAACTAGGCAATTTGGACGCATCATACCCTTTTTTTTAATGGAAAAAAATTCACTAGTAAAGAATGTAATTAAAAGCTTACAACAGAAACTAGGGGAATGATGTTTGACACGAGAGAGATGCAGCCTTATAGCAGAAGAAAGCATCAGACGTTAATATGATTTTAAAAATGATTTATTCTAATATTAGGTAAAATTGCGATTTTCACTTTGACATTTTATAAAAAGTCTAAATAAACTCCTACTATTATCACTACTATCACTTTTGCACACTATTTAGGATGCAATGAATATTATTTTAGTAACATCAGGGATACAAAGTAATATAAAAAATAACAGTAAGAGTTTATTTAGACTTTTTATGAAACATTGAGGTACAAATCACACATTTTGACTTAAAGTTTTATTTTATTCAAGAATCCAATCCTAAAAAGGAAAGTAGCTTGGAGTTTATGAAGTCTCCTAATCAAATTGTCTGAATTTTTTTGAATCCCTCAAGTATGTTGTTTTTAAAAAATTATTAATGATCCTTAGAGTTATATAGAATTAAAGTTTACATGAAGGTTAAAAATAAACTTAATTTTATAGCAATTTTAAAAGAATAATTGAATGGTCCAATTTTAACAAATTAAGAAAATTTGAAAATCATTTGAAAATTGATTTAAAAGTCATTTTAAAGTTGCATATATCTATATTCAAATGAATTTATTCTTTACTCATTTGAAATTGAATAGAAAGAATTATAGTGAAATAAAAATAGACTGATCAATTTTTCTATATTATAAAATTAATTTTCTCTTTATATTCTAACATTATATAGTTTTAAGGTAGCAAGTGTTTGTGAATTACATAATTTTAAGTTAGCGAGTGTATCTATAAATATATGTGTGATAATTCTCTAAAGAACCCAAATTTCTTTGAACCGCTGAGAAAAAGTCACGCCAATTTAGCAAGTCCACTTCCATTGTTTATCTTTTGGTCTATGAGATCCTATAGCGCCTATAGCCTCTAGGGAAGACCTAAGCTCTGCTATTCTTAATCTCTCGTGTCACAGAGCCTTGATGTTACTGGTTATCGGGTGATTTGTTAACGAAGTACTCAAAATGTCAATGCTTCGATAGCTGATAGAATGAGAATTTGTTCCTCTCAGAATAGAGTATTACCCAAAGCTTCTAAAATAAATAGATATATTTATTTAGTATTTTGCATGTAAAGTCAATGCTTAAAGAGCTAATAGAATGAGAATTTGTTCCCGTTAGATGGGAAGAGAATAGAGTATCACTCGAAGCGTCTAAAATAACTTAATTAATTGGTGCTTATATATTCTTTACTTCCTTTCGTTCACTTCAATTTTTTTTAAGGAGGTATAAAGCAGTTGCCACAAAGGCTAAAGCGAAACAAGTTAAAAATGCTAACTAGTGTGATTCCCTCAATAAATAAATGAACAATCAAAATCCATCTCCAAACAATCGGAGTATATAATAAAAAAAAAACAAAGAGAGAGAGAAATAACACTGAGCAATTAACAATTGCAGCTTTTTCTTTTCTTTTACCAAAAACATGAGGCAGATCTTACCGCGCAAGAACACTAATAAAAAAAATGTCTATAAACAATTATAAGCGGAAGCAAATAGTCAATGAAAAAGGACAAGAAGGAAGAAATTAACATTAAAACACTTGGAGGCAAAAGTTTATGGCGTCAGATTCTGTCATTTGCTGAATATCGCTGTCTTGTCAGCCAAAAAACGCATGATTGTACACTCTTGTCCTCTCCCTAGTCCATACTAGAAAATATCTGTTTTCTCTTCACCGTTTTATGTCATGTCTCTTGTCCAATCACACCAACTTTTTTCTCCCATGTCCATCCATCCATCCATCTAATCTTTTCCTCCATTATTTTCTTAATTTTAAATTGTTGTACAACTAGGCAAGGGGTAAATAATTGGCTGCTTTATGCTATCGGTTATCTTCATTTAACATTGGAACCTGGCCAATATTTGACTGCATCATCATTTACATTTAGCATCTTTTAGGGATTTATAGGTTAAACTGTATGATAAACGAAGATTACCAGTAACTGTTAATTTTTAAGCAGTTCTTAGATTGTATTCCAGGCTAATTTTATTATAGTTTGAACATGAACCATATTACTAGGTTTTTTTTCTTCTTTTTTTTGATCTACGAGTTGCTTCTCTGCAGTTAATAGGGTTCAATTTTGACGTGTCATGGGACCAATGCTGCCTCCTCTAAGAAAATGCATAGAGATAAAGAAGTTCGATCATTAATGATGTATCTGAGTTGTTTCTTACTGTTTAAAATAAAACTCATATAGACAACTAAACGTGGTGCGACCTCAAGGTCATTTCAATGGCTTAAATTCAAAAAAATTGACACAATACACAAGATTTGATAGTATGATAGAAAGAAATACTTTTAAAAAGTTTTTAAAATTTTCAATATCAAATTTATTGAAAATTTATCTATGGAAGGTAGAACATATTGAGGTAAGTTGTAAGTTTCAATTATTTAAAAGTGGGTCAATGTAGAATTTATTCAGAATGCATGGTCCTCTTTAATTTCAATATGAGTCAATGTGTGATTAATGTCTTTTTTCTATTTTTATTTTTGACTTGAAAGTGGATGATTAGAATGAGAAATTAACTATATTTTATGTTAACAATTTTATTGATAAGAGAAAATGTAGAATATGTTGGTAGAGATGTTGAAATTGGATAAAGAAATTGATAGGTTTGATTATTATGATCCGTAGAGGATGCTTGCGAAAGATATTAAAAGCCTAAAGTAAAGAAGTTCCAATAGAAGGTGAAAGGTGGTAATTGAAAAAAAATGTTTGATAAAAGTGAAAAAGAATGATTCATGTGTGATGAAATTATGTAAGATTACTCTAAAACATAAGGTAATAGAGATTTATGTTGAAAATAGATCTAGTTTATTACATTTAGACCAAAATATCAATAATGTGTATGATATTGAATAATTTAAAGCAGTTGTTTCTATTGAGGATATTATTGAGGTTGCAAATGATGGTAGGACAAAATACTAAATGTATATTTGATGGTAAAGATGACAACATATTTACGAGTAATATTAGAATTTTGCAAAAAATAATGATAGGTGTAGATTATAATATGTTTTGCTAGGTGTTTAAGGGTGTTTTAAAGTATTTCTTAGATGATTATCATGTGTATAACCTTATAATTATGTTATGGTCCGTGTTTGTATGTATTTTGAGTATTAGTTTGGTTTAGAACAAGAATTGGATCTTAATTTTATGTTTCCAAAAGGTGTTTTATGTAACGCCCCGCTCCGCTGCGACCCGCTCCCGATATCGTAGTAATATCCGAGCTCGAGCCCGCGGAAGCGGCACGCCACCAGTCGTTTCAGTCGGTCGGTTATGATAGAGCTCGGCATTT